>JAODAL010084161.1:0-11012 GCA_025379985.1 Phyllomedusa bahiana
CCTTTAAATTTCTGCCCCCTGCCCCAAAATACTGCCTGGGGCCCCATATCCCGGGCCTGGGGCCCCCCATTTCCTGCCTGGGGGCCCCCATATACTGCTTCAGTTGCCCCTATATCCCTTTAACGAGGGGACGCTATACCTAAATTTTAAAGGAGTTCTGGAAATGTGGGGAAATTCAAAAAAATTGTGCCCAAAAACCTCAGGGCCCGAAAAATTGGCCGGGAAAAACAGCAAAAAGGTGTAAACCGGGAAATGGAAGAAAAGGGAAAGTAAACGACCTGTTTAAAGAAAAGACTTCTCCGGGAGTTACAAAAATTAACGCGGGGTAATCACTTTTTATTTCTGTGAGGACCTTAATACAACTAGAAACTCCCCACAATCTGGTCACTGTATGGCGGGGGAATATGTAATCAGAGTTTTGTGAACACTGATATCCAAATGGGGGGTCGCTTCGGTCAGGGTTTTGGCATTTTTGAAATTTAATTTTAGCCCTTTTAAATTTTTAGGTAATTTTTTTTTTTTTAAGGGTTTTTGGGCCTTGGGTTTTTTGTAGGAGTTTTTTTTTAAGTCACAACCCTTTGTCGGGTAGATTTGCCCAAGTTTTGGTGGTTTAAATTTGGGGGACCTGTTTAGGGTTTATTGTCATTGAAGGTGAAATTTCAAAAAAGTAAATTTGCCCTTTGGTAAATTTTTACTGTACAGTGACTGCTGGGGGAAAATGGAGGGGTCGTGTGGATGTGCAAAAATTAGTGACGGAACAGAAGGTTTTTCCCTCTGAAAAAAAAACACCCGGGCAGTTCAAAAAGAGGGGGGGAAAAAAACACAAAGGCCCCCGAGCCCCAAATTTTTTGGGACCCTAGAAAACGCCCCTGGCGCTTAAGGCCCCTCAAAGGGCCCCTAAAAACCCGGGGCCCCAGTTTGTAGGAGGGGTTTTCCCAGGGGGACATATCGGCGACAGCCACACCTTTCACCGGGGGAAAAACGGGAGGGGGGCTTCTTCTTTTATCGCCTGCCCCTTTAAAATGGGGGTCAAAACCACGGAGCGGGGATTGGGGGGCCCAGGACCAAAGGGGTCCCCTATGTCCGGGGGAACAAAGTCAGCAGCGGGGACCTCGGATGAGGATCCCAAAGCGGGAAAGGTGGGCGGGATGTTAACCCGTACCAACGTAAAAGGGAAAAGGCACCCGTGGCCCGGGACCCCTAGGAATTAAAACAAAATTTCCCCCCCAAGGAATAATTTTGGCCCCGCCCAATTTGCCGTGAAAAACACAAATGGCCCCCAGGAAAACACCCCAGAACTTGATTCACTCTCTCCACCTGCCATTCGTCTGAGGGGGGTTTAAGGCGAGGAAAGTCAAGCTTCACCGGGGATTTAGCGCAAAGGGCCCGCCCAGAATTTAAAAACGAACACCCCCCCCCCCGACAGAGATGTTTTTTAGGGGGAAAGCCCGGGTGCAGACAAAAAAACGTGGAAAAAAATAGCCTCCAGGCGCGGGGGCCGAAGGCGGGACCCCTGGCAAGGGGAACAAAATGTCCCCATTTTAAAAAACCCGGGTTCCTACCACCACCCACACAACGGTATTCCCGGGAAACGGGGGTAGGTCTTTTGGAAGTCCACGCTACGAGAACCATTTTTTCCCGTGGGGAGGGGCTTTGGGGGCAAGAGCCCTTTGCCGGTTTTTGGGCGAAGCCTTTTTTGCGGGGCACGGGAGGTACACCCGGGGAAACGAACTTTTTAAAACGTCCTTAGCAATTTTCCTTTGCCACCAATAGTCCCCGGAAATCAGGAAAACTCTTGGGGGCACCAAAAACCCCGGCCACCATTGAGCCATGACCCACTTCAGTAGCCTACGAGGCGGGGCGACGTTATGTCTTCCCCGGGGGGACGTTCCGGGGGTTTCAAAAGGGGTTTGCGGAGTAAGGCGTTCCGGGGAAAATTTAATTTCTCTAGGATCCTTCTTCACCCCCCAACTGGGGAGGCACGGGAGGGGGTCTTTAAACCTTCACTTTTTCCGGCGGGGCAATAAAAAATCGAAAATTTAAAGCTTGGAAAAATAAAAACACCACCTAGCCTGGCGGGGTTTTAAAAGTCGCGGGCGTTCTTGGAGGAAACGGGGGTGTTTAAAGACCCAAAAGAAAAAAAAAATGGGACCCCCGGGGCCCCCTTTCCACAAATAACCCCATTTTTCCGGGGGCCAAGTTTTTTGGCTAAAAAAATTCCCCCTAAAAAGGTGAAAAATTCCCCCCTCCCCCTTTTAAAAAGGTTATAAGAAAAAAGCCAAAAATTGACTTTTTGCCTGGGGGCCCTTTTTTTTTTGAGACGCCCCAGCCCTACCAAAGGCGTCTATTTCAAAAGGGGGGTTTTCGTTTGGGCTGGTCCCCGACGGGAGGGGACGCAGAGGAAAAGGGCCCGTTTTTAGGTTTGGAGAACGCTTCCCCCTCGGAAGGCCAGTTTCCTTGGATTTTTTTTTCCCTTTCCCAAAGGGGGCCACAATGGGACCCACCAGCGGGGAAAAAATTGCAAAAATAAACTGTCGGTAAAATTTGCAAAAGAAAAAGGAACCGTTGTAAGGCCCGCAGGCCCACGGGGCTGGCCTTTGCAATACGGCTGACAATTTGGGCCTGGGCCCCACCGAAACCCCCTTGGGTTCCAGATATTATAACCCAGAAGGGAAAGGGCCCTGACTTGATGGAAGCCCCTTTCCCCAAATTTTGGCATAAAGGGGATTAGCTCGTAGGCCTGAAGCACTTGGGGGACGTAAATTTGCGGTGATTCTCAAAAACCCAGGAGAGTATAAGGGGTTTCCCAGGTAAAACCACGACACGGGTATAGAAAGACCCCTGAAGACATCTTTTAACAACTCCGGGAAACGGAAAGGGAAATTACGGGATTCCAAAAGGCATCACCAGGTACTCAAAGTGGCCTTCCTGGTGTTGAAGGCCGCCCCATTCATCGCCCTTGCGGTTTGGGAAACCAAAATTTGTTGGGCCCCTCTCAGACCCCAGTTTGGAAAAAACCCTTGGCCCGGGTGGGCGGCGAAAAGTTCCGTGACCCCGGAAAGGGTCCCTTTTTTTTTTAACCGTGATCTTTTCAACCCCGGTTTTTGATGCAGGGTCGTAAGGAGCCGTCCTTTTTTTTCCACGAAGAAGAATCCTGCTCCCGCGGGAAAAGGACTTTCGAAAAAAACCTTTAAAAATTTTTCCCGGGGATGTACCCCAGACGGGCCCTTGAGTCCTCAGGAAGGGAAAAGGGGGGTAGACTCTGCCCCGAGAGGACGGGTTTCCCGGGGCCAGAAGATCAATCGGGCAATCATATGGAAATGTGGCGGCAAGGTCCTGCTTGTTTCCCCGGAAAAGACATCAAAAAACTCACATATGACGGGGGGAAAGACCCCAAAGGCTTTAGAGGTCCCGGGAGAAGCGGTAACACCGGCGAGGTGCCCCCAAAACCAGCGAGCCCAACACCTGGGCCCCATCGCAAAATTTCGCCCGTCTGCCAGTCAAGCCCCGGGGGCATGTTGCTGCACCACAAAGCCCCAATAGGATGGGCGAGGAAAAACCGGGGGAAAACACATAGAACAACAGTCCCCTTTTAAAACCCATTTGCCCCAAATTTTAAAAGGGAACAGGGCCCGTAGGGGAAAGGGCTAAAATCGCTGGGGAATCTCCCCACGACGGGGGGAGAGGGATAAGGGTTTCTCCAGGAAAACCCCGGGGAAGATGGGTTGAGATACACCGGCAGCGCCCAAAGAATTTTCCCACCCGAACCGGATTTCCCGGAAGGTTTAAAAGCTTAAAATTTGGGCCCCCCGGTTTTCCGTGCTACCAGGGGGGGAAATTTCAATGGGGGGGAGAGACTGCACACCCCGGGGACGCCTCCCCAACGTACCCTAGGGGGTTGCTCCCCGGGGCCCCCCCGGGGAACGGAGAAATGCAACCCCTGAGGAAATTCCCGGTTGCCAAAGTGGGAAAACATGGGTTTTTTCCTTTTACGCCTTTGGTCCAATTTTCCTTTCGGATTCAGGGGGCTCTATCCATTTGGCAGGGCCTTTTCCAGGGCTGGCGGGAAGGGAGGCTTGTGGGGGCCTAAAACCCCGGGAGCAGACGGGTTATAGCGGCGTGGTAGAACTGTTCTTGCTCTTGGGAGTTTTTTCCTAAACGTCCTCTGGAAGGGATATCAATCGGTTTAGCCAAATGATAAACCCCGCTAAAAAAGGGAACTTTAGAGTCCCGGGGGCGAGGGCCCATCCTTAATCTGGCTGGAGAGGCCCTTCTTAAAACGGGCGCACAACGCTGCAACTTTTCCAAGCCAGCGCCGGGGCTAGTGTTGGGAACGCACGTAGTCCCCTCCACGGAGTTTTCCCTTGTTTGCGGGTTTTTAAACAGGGGGGTTTCCCAGCAGACAAAGCGGGGGAAAGGGGGGCCTCTTCAAAAGACCCCTAGGGAATTCCGGGAAAAATTCACCATTTCAGCGGGACCCAAACCCTCGGCCCCCGGGAAGGATTTAAAATGCCCAGGGCCGGGGCCCTTTAACCCGAGGGGAGACTGAACCACGAAGGCCACCTTTGGAAATCTTTCCAAGGGAACTGCCCAACCCCCCATAAGTTCCCTTTAAAGGGGCAGGGGGTTTTTGAACCCCGGGCAACCTAGGGCCCCTTAAAACTTTGTGGGCAGGGAAACAAGCAGACTTGGGAAACCAACGGGAGCGACCGCCACGGGAGGAACCACTGCAGCCGACTGCTGCTGCTGATTGACAAGAGCTGCTGCATCAGGGAAGAGCGGGCCCGACTGCGGGTTTTGCTTTTGCAACTTTTTTATAAATTGTTTAAACCCACGAGGGTTTGGTGAAAATTGGCGACGCTCGTCAAGGACCCCAAAAAAAAAAAAAAGGGGGGGGATAAATGGGGGGGGGGGGGGGGGGGCCATAATCTTACGTAAGGGTCTGGGGGTGGATCCCTGGACCACCGCAGGGATGGCGAAACCCAACCCCCGGGAGGGGAAAATCAAAGGGGGTCCCGGTTTTCCCCACCAGAGCCCCCGAAAAAGCGGGATGGCCCTTGCTGCGGGGGGAAAAAAAAATCCACCAGGCCCACTACCATGGGGGGGCTTCCCGCGGTGGGGGCCAAGGGTATTGAGGTCCCAAAAAGGGGGCAGTTAGGCTCGTATGGGGAAAAGGCAAGAAGGTCAGGGCAGGGGGCCTGATTTTCGTGAACGTAGCAGGCAGAAGGTCAGGGCGGGCGGCAAGGTTCGGGTGGGTAAACGTAAGAAAAAGGGTTTTGGGAAACACGGAAGGAAAGGGCCCAAGGCTTTCGGGAACGCTTTCCCAATAGGCATGTGCACAAAAGGGACCCGGAAAAGGGCCCCGGGGGAAAGGGCGGGGCTAAAATGGGAGCAGTGCCCGAAAGGGGCCAATTACCGGCGAAAGGGCCCCTTTTAAATCCAGACTCCCGGGCCGCGCAATCCCTAAGGGGGCGGCCCCCCCGGCGCATGCCGGGGGCCCGAGAGGGGAGGGGGGAAAAGGAGCGGGGCCGGGGTAAGCCCACGGGGCCCCGGGGCCCAGCGGGATGACCCCCCCAAACGCAAGGGGGCGGGACGGGGCGCCGCAAAAGGTCGGGGCACGGATGCCCCCTTCGCCCCGGGACGGGGGCCAGGGGCATCCTTGACAGCGGGTTGGTATGTTTTTTTTTTTAATTTTCTGAAAATTTTTTTAATATTTTAAGCCTGTTCCATTTTTTCAACAGGGACTGTTAGGATTTTTTTTCAACATGAAAATTTATATATTTCCATAGTAATGACATAAATGCTGATAACTTGTGTTACATATATAACCACAAACCACCTAGGAAGCAGTGTGTTTGTACTTGGTTTTGTGTAAAGTAAAATATTAAATTGTTTTTAAGGGAAAATGGGCCTATAAAAATTGGTGCTATATAAAAAAGATTTTTTGGATTTCTGGTTTTTTAAAACAAAAATTTTAATTTTAATAACAAATTCCACGTACTTTTATAATGAAAGAATTTAAAGAACAGACAATAAAAAAAAAAAAATTACACAGTTAAAAGCTACTTACAGATCAGACACAAGGGGCCAAAAAAAATTTTTTCTTAAAAAAAAATTTTTTTCCCCTTTTTTTAAAAAAAGGGTTTTTAAAAAATTTTTTTGGGGAAAGGGGGGCCCCCGGTTTTTAAACTTTAAAAATTTAAAAAACCCCCAAATTTTTAAAAAAAAAAAATTTTTTTTTTTTTTTTTATAAAATTAAAATTTTTTTTTTTTAAAAAAAAAGGGGGGGTTTTTTATTTTCCCCAAAAAAAATTTTTAAAAACCAAAAAACCCCCCCAAAAAAAAAACAACCTTTTTAAAAAATTTAAAAGGTTTTTTTTTTTTTTTTATTTTAAATTTTTTATTTTTAAATTTTAAAAAAAAAAAAAATTAAAAAAATTTTTTTAGGGGAAAAAAAAAAAAAAAAAATTAAAATTTTTTAAAAAAAAAAAAAAAAAAAAAATAAATTTTTTTTAAAAAAAAAAAAAATTAAAAAAATTTTTTAAAAAAAAAAAAAAAAAAAAAAAATTTTAAAAAAAAAAAAAAAAAAAAAAAAAATTTTAAAAAAAAAAAAAAAAAAAAAAAAATTTAAAAAAAAAAAAAAAAAAAAAAAAAAAAAAAAAAAAAAAAAAATTTAAAAAAAAATTTTTATTAAAAAATAAAATTTTTTTTTTTTTTTTAAAATTTTTTCCAAAAAAAATTTAAAAAAAAAATTTTTAAAAATTTTAAAAAAAATTTTTTAAAAAAAAAAAAATTTTAAAAAAAAATTTTTTTTTAAAAAAAAAAATTTTTTTAAAAAAAAAAAAAAAAAAAAAAAAATTTTTTTATTTTTTAAAAAATTTTTAAAAAAATTAAAAAAAAAAAAAATTTTTATTATAAAAATTTTTAAATTTTTTAAAAAATATTTATTTTTAAAAAAAAAAATTTAAAAAAAACCAATTTAAAATTTTTAAAAAAAAGAAAAAATTTAAAACCCCTGGCCCTTAAAAACTTGGCATAAGAATTTAAAAGATTAAAAATTTTTATAAAACTGGGAAAACAGGGAACCCTTTGGGGGGCACCCAAATTTTTTGGGGGAAACAATAATAGCAGTAGGATAATATGCTGTATTTGATTCCCCTTTAATTATAAATTTTGAGGAAATGAGCCTCTGCTGTCTCTTTGGGAATTTTTAAAATTGTACTTTTAGCAGAGCCATTTCAGCTATTTTTAAAAAGGAAGAACACTTTTTCCCCAACTTTTAAATTGGCTGAACCTTTTGAAAAGGTTTGATAGCGGGGAAAGACGTTTCGGATCAGCTTATTAGGTTTTAAAATTGCAAAACCGCTTCTGAATGTAAATTAAAAATAATACCCCTTTTGAAACAGACCGAACATGCCTAATGATGAAAAAAAGCCAAATTTTGACTCTTCCCTGCAAAAACAAAGTTTTCCCCAAAAAATTTTGCCATAAAGAAAACCCAAATGCAGATTGATCCTGCTAAGCGTTTTTTATAATGGTCAGGCTTTTTCATCTTTATTTTAAACACTTACCTTAAAAACTAAAAAGCAAAATCGTAAACATTTTTTTTAATTTCCCTCACCAAAAATTTAAAATTTCAAATTTCCCTTTAAAATCTCTAAATGGGATCTTCGGGGGAATACAAATTTAAAACCCAAAAAGGGACACACCAGAATTTTGAAAGCAAGATTGTAATTTAAATTTTTTAATAACCAGTAAAAACTCAATTTCCCGTCCCCCACATGTAATGAATTGGGGGCATTTCGAGGGAAAATTTTATTCCCTTTTTTGGGCTCATTTTTTACAGCAATTTTTCAGGTTTTTAAACAGCTTTTGCTACCCTTAAATTGGTTATTAAAATTTTAAACCCTTGTTTTTTTAAAACCGGAAAGGGTTTTTGCTGAGAAATGACTCCAGAAAACCCACTTGTTAAAAAAGACAAAAAAAATAAATGCTGCCACTCTGAATTTATTTTGAATTTCCCGCATGTCATCAAACGCTGGTTGTTTTAGGGAGCAACCAAACAAACCTTAAAACAAAAACACTGGGGTATATTTAAAAAAAGGTTTAATACCCAAATCACGACTAATTTTTTATTTCTCACATTGGGCCTCTCGGGAGCACTCCGGAAAGGGAAAGTTTTGCTTTTTTTTACTCTTAAAAGGGCAATAGTTTACTCTTTCCCCAATCCAGAGGAAACTGTTAAAATTTTTTCTAATTAAAAAAAAAATTAAAAATTTTTTGGAGGGAAAGGGGGAAGGAAAAATGTATTAACCCCCACCCCCCTTTTTGGTTGTTTTTTGGGTGGTTGTTGGGGGGGGGGGTTGGGGGGTTGGGGGGGGGGGGGTTTTTTGGGTGTTTTTTTGGGGGGGGGTATTTTTATTGGGGAAAAGGGGGGGAGGTTTTTAAATTTGATTTTTTGTTTTAGAAAAGGGAAAGGGAATTTTGGTTTTTAATTTGGAAGAAAAAGGGAAAGAGTTTTAAAAGGTTATAATGTTGTTTTTTTTGGGTATTTTTAGGGTGAAAAATATTTTAAATAAAAAGTTTAATATTAAAAAAAAAAAAAAAAAAAAAAAAATTTTTTTTAAATTTTGGGGGGTTTTTTTTGGGGGGTTTTTTGGGGGGGGGTTTTTGTTATTTTTTGGACCCCCCCCACTTCCCCCCAAAATATTAAAATCGAAAAAAAAAAATTAATATGGGAACCCCCATAAAAACATTGTAAAAAATTGGGGTACATAAAGTGAGGGGAAGCCCAATTAAACCATAAAAATTGGCAATCAAAATAAAATTTGACCGAAATAAACAAAGTAAAGGGTTTTTTCAACAATTTATTGGGGAAAAAAACTTAAAAGTGGAAAACCCAAAAAATTTGGGGTACCAAAAATACATTGCATTTTAAAAAAATCCAAAAATTTCCCTTTTTAAATTTGCTTTGGCATTTTAGAGATGCTGCTGATAAAGTGTTTTGTGGGCCCCATAATTTTTGCTTCCACCCAGCTGCCCTAAACAAAATTTTTTTAAAAATTGCTTTTTGGGTGAGGTTTTTGCATTTTAAAGCATGAAATAAGTTTTTTAAAACACCTACCAACCAGCAAAAATTCGGCCCTGTTAGTTTTTCTTTTAAAAAGCCCCTTTTCTCTGCACTCATTGGGGAAGAAATTTTCGAGGCAGGGTTGGGGCAAGAATTCGCCCAATTTGGGACCCAAAAAACCCCTTTCGCCACATTTTTTATTTTTTTGACAGTTTCAGATGTTCTGCCCTCGTCCCACAAAAGAGCGTGGCCTCGAAAAAAGGGGGCTGGCTTTTTCCCTGAAGTTGGGGTGGCTTAAAAAAGTTTACAAAAAAAGCGCCCGGATTTTGTCACATTTTTTGGCGTTTAAAGTAAGCCAACTTAATTGTGGGCAAACCTTTAAAAGACCCGTTTTAAAACTGCACCCGATTTATCAACCCCTATGATAAAAGTGGCGCATTGAAAAACTGTCCAATCTAACTTTACAGGTTTTTAAAAAAAAAGATACTATTGATAAATCTTCCCCCCGACCTGTATTAATTTTTTCCCGTTTTAAATAGTTCCCCGTAAAAAAAACACCTGTCCACACACTTTTTTCAATCACAACCCCCGACCTCTCCACCAACCCAAACAAGACCAAACAGCTGTCCCAAGGACACCAGGGGCTAAATTGAAAATTTCGTCCACGGGTAAAAGGGGTGATTCTGGGGAAAGGTTCCCGGAAACAGCCCTGAACTACACCGGAGGATCTGGTTTAATAACTTGAACAGAAAAATGGGAACAAATCTCAGAGAAAACGTTGGTAAAACCCCCCACCTTAAAAAACCGGTTTTAAGGATTAAAATTCTGCAGGGGGAAAGCAAGTTTTCCCCCCGCAAAATAATAATAAAAATCCTTATTTAAAAATTCAGCCCAAAAATTTCCAAAAGCCCCTTTAAAAAATTTAGAGGGTAAAATTACGACAAAAGACAGGGCATTAACAAAAGAAAAACTACTTTAAAAAATGAACACAAGGTGTGGGGGGCCCCTTTTAGCTTTACAATCTAAATTAAAAACCCGCAAAAATTTTCCCGGCTTTAATTTTAAGTTTTCCATAACCCTCTGGATGATCCCAGAGAAGGCAAAAGAGAAAATCCTGTGGTCAGATTGAGACCAAATAAACTTTTTGGGTTTAAATTAAACCGCCGGTTTGGGGGAAGAAGTAAAATCCCCGAACACTGTGCCAAACCCTGAAGCATGGAGTGGGGGAAAAGCATATTTTTGGGTACTTTTTTTTCCAAAAGAACAGGGTACTGCATGTATTGAAGGGAGGGATGGGGCCATTATTCAAAATTTTGACCAACAACCTCCTTCCCCCAGAAGAGATGAAGATGGGTTTTGGCGGGGCTTCCCAGGACAATGACCCCAAAAAAAAAAGCCCGCGAATAAGGAGTGGCTTTGGGGGGACGAAACTAATGTACGTAGCCCCAGCCCAACATTGATAGATCTGGGGAAGAAACTATATGGGCAGGGCCAAAATCCCTTTCTGCAGGTGTGCAAACTTTTCAAACTTTTGGGGCTTCAGGGCCCCCTTTTTCCCGTTTTCCATAGAGTTAAGTTTTTAACATACATAATTTTAATATACAGTGGTAACCTGGAACCAATTTAAATTATGTTAGAGACCCTGCGTACATTTAAAACTTTTCTCCATTAGGGAGATCTATGAGGGACTAATTTTGGCTACATCGGAAGTTTAGGAACTCTTTAAATTTTAAAGGGATGTATACTTTATCATTTGGCTGTTTTCTTTAAGCTTTGGGGTTCTCTCAGTTCTGAAATCCCGGGCCTTTCTTTCCCTCTTGGCTTGGTGTTTTTTTAAAATGAAGGGGTATGACATCATAACCCCTTCACTGTAATCTCGCTCCTGAGGAGTCAGTGTTTCCCCCCCCCCCTCTGAGTCCCCAAAGTCACTGTCCCCCCTCCT
>JAODAL010084162.1:0-11012 GCA_025379985.1 Phyllomedusa bahiana
CAAATCAAATATATAGGGAAAACCTCCTTTGTCGTTGGCCGCGCCTTGTGCGGCCGTCCCCCCTCTGAAGGTCCGCCGGGGGGTTCTTCAGCGCCACGTACTACGCCCGGGCCCGGGGGAAGGTGTGGGGGTAGGAGCAGTCCGCTCCATCAGCAGCAACCCAAGTCTGGAGTCATTGAGAGCAGCTTCCTTACCCGCCTATGAGGAGGGGATTCGCCACAGCAGCGCAGAGGCCTGGAGCATCCTGAACCCAAAGGGGTGGCCTACTTGGACAGCACTCTGCCACCCCAGTTTGAAATCCCCTGGGCTATGGGCAGCCAAATGGTGTGGGCCCCTTGTGTTGGTGATTATTTTCGACAAAGTTGAAAAACGGGACGGGATTTCGTTGATTGGTTTTTTAGATACGCGATAATTTGGTTAAAAATTTTGCAAATTTTTAAAATCGCGCCCTTTTCGGGTTCCTGTCATTTTGGGGCAGCAAATCAGCTTACGTAGAGCAGGGGGGGAATGGGGGACTCAGACTGGGATGTGTATGGGTTTCGATTTGGGTGGAAAAAAAACAATGCCTTTTTTTCATGAAAAGCCCCTTCCCGTTCTGATCAGGTTTTGTGTCGCGCTCTGCAGTTTTGGGCGTGCGCTCTGCCTTTTGTCCAAAAAGCGCAGCAACAGAGAAATTATTTTATTTTTTCCAGGACAGCTCTATTTTTGCGTGATCCTTAAAATTATTAGTCAGAGATTTTTCAATTTTTGGTGTTTTGAGAGAAATTTTTAAAAGGGCATCTACCGTGTAAATCAGGGGGGGACTGGGGGGGGAGGGCACCCGACAACTCTTTAAAAGGGTACTGGATATTGTATAGCCAAAACTTTTTTTGACTTTTATTGCCTTTTTTAGGTACAGATCTTTTCATTTAAGCAGGTCTTTTGTTAGGTCCAAAAATCCCTTTTTTATCAGTAACATTTCAGATAGGTGTTCTTTTTTAATTTTTCCCAGTCCATCTTTGTTGATATAGCCCCCTGCAGTTAATTTGAATCCAGCATTTTTTTTGTCACCCCAGGTTGGGTAGGTGCCAAAAATACCCTTTTTTATCGATACCCTTTCAGACGGGATTTTTTTCACTTTTGGGCAGTCAAGCTTTGTTGAAGAGTAATTTTGGGTTTAAAAATTTACAGCAATTTTTATCACACGGGGAATTGAAGGTGCCAAAAATACCGTTTTTTATCCGTTACATTTCAGGGCAGGTTTTTTTTCACTTTTGGTCGTAAGCTTTGTTGATAGAGTGCTTTGCGTTAAAATTTTAATAAGCAATTTTGTAGTCACCCCCTGGTGAATTGAAGGTGCCAAAAAAACCGTTTATTATCTGTATACATTTCAGCAGGTGTTTTTTTTTCACTTTGGTCAGTCAAGCTTTGTGTAGGTACTTTGCAGTTAAAAGGGAATCAAAATTTTTTAGTCCCCCAAAAGGTGAATTGATGGGGCCAAAAAAACCTTTTATTATCCCGTATACATTTTAGATACGTTTTTTTTCCTTTGGGGCGGCCGCTTTGTTGATAGAGCCCTTGCGTTTAAAATTTAATCAGCAAATTTGTGTCACCACGGTGTCTGAAGTGCCAAAAAAAACCTTTTTTATCGGATTACATTTAGACACGTTTTTTTTCCCTTTTTGGGCTCAAACTTTGTTGTGGTACTTTGCAGTTCATTTGAATCAGCAATTTTTGTAGTCACCGGTGAATTTTAGGTGCCAAAAAAACCCTTTTTTTGTATAATTTCGACAGGGGTTTTTTTTTCACTTTTGGGCAGTCAAGCTTTTTTGAGAGCTACTTTGCAGTTAAATTTGAATCGCAATTTTTGTAGTCAACGGTAAAAAGATAGGTGCCAAAAATACCTTTTATTATCCGGACATTTGGGTACGTGTTTTTTTCACTTTGGGCAGGCCAGCTTTGTTGATAGGCCCCTTGAGTTAAATTTGAATGCAACTTTGAGCCCACGGGAAATTGAAGGTGCCCAAAAAAACTTTTTTTCCGATACATTTCAGACGGGTTTTTTTCCTTTTGGCATCGCTTTGTTGATAGAGTATTTGCAGTTAAATTTGAATAGAGCAAATTTTGTTCACCCGGGAATTGATAGGGGCCAAAAATACCCCTTTATTATCCGTTCATTTCAACAGGTGTTTTTCCTTTTTTTCTCAAGCTTGTTGTAGAGCACTTTTCAGTTAAATTTGAATACAGCAATTTTTTGTCACCACAGGTGAATTGTAGGGGGCAAAAAATTTTCCGTTTATTATCCGGTATAAGTTTCAGACAGGGGTTTTTTTCATTTTGGTCGTCAAGCTTTGTTGTAGAGCTCTTTGCGTTAAATTTGAATACAGCAATTTTGTAGTCAAACCACGGTGAATTTATAGGGGCCCAAAAATACCCTTTTATTATCCCGTTACTTTTTAATAGGGGTTCTTTTTCAATTTTGCCCAGTCCCGCTTTGTTGATTAGCCACCTTGCAGTTCAATTTGAATCCGCATTTTTGTAGTCTCCACAGGGTTTATAGGGGCCAAAAAAAAACTTTTATTATCCCGTTTACATTTCGATACGTGTTTTCTTCACTTTGGGCAGGCCAGCTTTTGTTTATAGAGCCACCCGCAGTTAAATTTTAATCCAGCAACTTTGTATCACCACAGGTGAATTTATAGAGCCAAAAAAAAGTTTAATCCTATCATTTCAGACAGGGTTTTTTTTCACTTTTGGTCATCAAGCTTTGTTGTGAGTACTTTGCATTTAAAAATTGAAAACAAAAAATTTTGTAGTCACCACAGGTGAAATTTTAGGTGCCCAAAAAAACCCTTTTTTTATCCCTATACATTCAGTAGTGTTTTTTCACTTTTGGGCAGGCCGCTTTGTTGATAAGCCCTTGCAGTTAAATTTTAAAACCAGAAAAATTTTTAATCACCCCAGGTGTATGTAGGTGCCAAAAATCCTTTTTTTTTCCGTATCATTTCAAAGGTGTTTTTTTCATTTTTTGGGCAGTCAAGTTTGTTGATAGGCACTTTTCAGTTAAATTTGAATACAGCAATTTTGTAGTCACCAAGGGGATTGATAGGGGCCAAAAATACCTTTTTTATCCGTATAACAATTTCAGAACGTGTTTTTTTTCACTTTGGCGCAGGCCAGCTTTGGGTTTATGAACCTTGCAGTTAAATTTGAATCCCGCAACTTTGTAGTCACCACATGTGAATTGATAGGTCCCCAAAAATCCTTTTATTATCCGAATACATTTCGAAAGGTGTTTTTTTCCCTTTTTTGGCAGTCAAGCTTTTGGGTTTAGAGTAATTTTCATTTTAAATTTGAATTTCAGCAATTTTTGTAGTCACCACAGGGGACTTGATAGGTGCCAAAAATACCCTTTATTACCGTAACATTTGACAGGTATTTTTTTACTTTTGGTCAGTAACTTTTTTGATAGACTACTTTTCAGTTAAATTTGAAAACGAAAATTTTTTAGTCACCCCAGGTGAATTTTAGGGGCCAAAATACCTTTTTTTCCTTAAAATTTAGCAGGTGTTTTTTTTTTACTTTTTTGGTGCAAGCTTTGTTGATCAGTATTTGCAGTTAAATAGAATAAAAGCAAATTTTTTTAGTCACCACAGGTGAATTGAAAGGTGCCAAAAAACCTTTTATTATCCCTAACTTGAGATACGTGTTTTTTTCACTTTTCGAGGCCCTTTGTTGATAGAGCCCCTTTCGTTAAATTTTAACCCGCAACTTTGTGTCACACATGTAATTGAAGGGGCCAAAAATACCCTTTTTTTATCCGTATACATTTCAGACAGGTGTTTTTTTCACTTTTTGGGCCGTTTTAAGCTTTGTTGATGAGCTACTTGCAGTTAAATTTTAAAAGCAAATTTTTTAGTCACCACAGGTGAAATTTTATAGGTGCCAAAAATACCGTTTAAATTTTTCCGATACATTTCGACAGGTTTTTTTTTTACTTTTTTAGTCAGCTTTGTTGATAGAGTACTTTGCAGTTAAATTTTTAAAACAGCAATTTTGTAGTCAAACCCCAGGTGAATGGTAGGGCAAAAAAACCGTTTTTTTCCGATACTTTCAGACAGGGGTTTTTTTCACTTTTTGTCAGTCAAGCTTTGTTTTAGAGGTACCTAGCCTTAAAAATTTAATCCCTCAATTTTGTTTTGATTTTGGGGGTTTGAGAATAGCGTGTTTGCCGTCTTTTAATAAGAACTTTCCAAAAAATCTTCCTACCTTCTCAAAAATTTTTCTTTCTGAAAATGGAGCGAAAATTTAGGTGGTAAGGAGAAAAAAGGGGGGGTTTGGGCAGGAGGTAGAGGGTTTTGGGAAGGCGCCCTTCCGTGCTTGGGGCCAACACGAGCCAGCGGTCGTCAGTTGCAGGACCGTCGGCCCTGTATGTGGGTCGGCCTTGAAACTCAGTAACGAACGTGTTGCCAATCTGTTCTTCAGTGGTTAAAGTAACCTGATCCGCAGTCTTACCCCTCTCCCCCCCGTCACGGCCCAATTTTCATCTCAGCATCTGCTGTCCAAAAATGAAGCGAAAAGGGAGCCCAAAGTCAAAATGTGTTTCCCACAAAAGTGGTAAACTTTTCTGAAGACCTCTTTTATGACAAAATGGGTTGGGTCAGAAGGCATGTTAAAGATCAGAGGCCAAAGATATGTTTTCTTGTCTACGCCCAATTATGGTGCCTCAGAGGGGGAGAAGGAAGCCCCCAATCGGCAAAAATCCCGGGCGGTCGGCAACGCCTGCAGTCCCTCTTGATTGTACCCGCGTCCCGGATGCAGAATTTCAGGGTGACCAAGTCATGTGTTGATGATAGACGACATTGCGGATCCAACGTGGTCTTTTCAGCGAATTGCTTGCGAGCGTTCTACTGAACGGGGGAAGACGAGGGGTAGTGTCAGTGGGTCCCCCCTCCAAAAAAAGGGGAAAGGGTGGTGCAGAAGTCTCTGATTGATTCCGCCCGCCACGGCCAGCGGAAACCCCCCCCCTCCCTTTCGCCCAAAAAGGTCCAGGGGCCTATCAAACCGGGGCCCCCTTGAGCAAGCCTTGATTTTACCCAGCGTGTCATTGCCCTTTGCCGTAAAGTATAAGTAGAGGCAAAATTTAGTGTTTAACCCACCCAACTTTAGTCACTGCAGCGAATGCATGAGTTGAATGGAGGAACAGGCCAAAAAAGGCCGCCGCGCCGGGCTCCAACCACTTTAACCCCTCTGTCTCCGCCCCCTCCCCTCCGCCACCCCAAGCGTTCCTCAGCTGCCCTGTCTCCAAATCAGACAGGGATCAGCCTCCGTTTGCCTCCCCTCCCCCGGTACCCAGCACCACCGAGCCCCATCGCCCCCTTTCCCCTTCCACGTTTGACACCTGCACGCCGTACAGGGGCCATTTAAGCAGCCACCCTTTTTTTCCAGGTTTGGGGGGGAATAAACACTTAAACCCAAACCACCCAAAAAGCCAAAACCCTGAATGTCGGCTTTTGCCAGGTTTTTGGCCTTGGAAAATTGTTGCCATTCCCGTCTGGGGGAACAGATGGTTCCCGCCAGCATGGCCTTGCCCCCCCCCAAAAAAAAGCCGTCCCTCCCCTGGCCACCATTTCACAAAATTTCAAGGTTTTTTGTTGCATCGTGCCCGGAAAATTTTCCATTGACCACCGACACATGGATAGTAACCCCCAAAAGGCCGCTAATTTCTGTAAAAGCTCAGGGGTAGCTGGGGGATTTTCCTGGGGGGACGGTGGCTCTCGGGCTCGGCGCCGGTCTTCAAAACGCAGGGGGGTGCGGGGCCCCTTTTTTCACCCCGGGTCCTCTGGGGCATAGCCCCAGAGAAAACCCGGGTTTTTGAAATTTAAAACTGTCTTGGAGACCGTCCACACACAGGCCCGGGAGTGTGGGGCTTCCGCAACGAGCCCCGAGCGCGGCTGGGTGACAAGGCCTTGTGCCAGGGAATGTGGTGCTTTTATGGGGGGAAAAAAAATTTGGCCCCGCCCTTTAAAGATCGGTGGGTTTGGAGCCATCCCTTGCCTGGCCTGTCATGAACCCTTTGCGTCCAGAAATTTCTAAAGAGTACCCGGGTCTGGAGGGGCCTGTGGGGAAAGGGGCTCGGGGTTGAGTTCGCCTTCCGCCGGGCCGCCCCCCGCTTCGCCCTGCCTGGCTGCGTTGCCGTCAGCCAGCCCCCCTGTAAACCGTTCATTGTGACATGGCAACACGCGGGAATTTCCACCCCACATGCTCCAGCGATTTGGAGCAGCGCAATCCATTACACGTACGAAAGTAACAGGTGACAGCGCGGTGCGGCCCTCGGGGTTGAGCCACGGGGGGAGTGGGGGGGAAATAAGCTCTGCCCCATTTGCTTTTTAAAAAGCCCCCAAAAAATGGTAAATGCGGATAAATGCCCTTGTCGGGGCATGGCATTGTGGTGATTAGTTCTGGAACGGTCGTTGGACACTCTAAAAACAGGTCCCCCCGGGAGGGGAGGAAGGGAAACACAGATGGGGACCGTACCCTTTTCTCCCCGTCGAATCCAAAAGGGCCCCGACATTTCCAATTTTCGGTCTTCATTGGCAGGGTTCGGGGTCCGGGCTAGGCAAGGCAGGCATCAGCTTCAGGGTGCATGATCTCAGGCAAGTCGGGGGCTGGTTTAAGGTGCCGGGGGAAAGCGGGGAGGAGGAGGAGGTTTTCCTAAAAACGACGTTCCCGACGCCCCTGCCTTTGGAAAGAGGTTGGCTAAATTTTGAGGGGGGGAGGAAGATGAGGAAGATCAGTTTGCTAGTGCCCTCGACCCAAAGGGGCTTGGGAAATAAAGGCTCCATCTCTCACATGGTGTTTGGGATGTCCTTTCCCTCCAACATGCCCTCGCTTTAAGGCCATCAAAATGAACAACGTTACTGGGTGGCCCCCCCCCTGGACCCCGTACAAACAAACTCAGCACTTTCCTTCCACCCCCCCAAATAGAGGAAAAATGCAGGAAAGGGGAACCCTTGCTGATTGACAACTGGAGACATCTGTTGCATCTGTTCCGTTCCTAAAATTTAAAGGGGTTGGAACAACTCAGGCATGACAGCTTAGAGTGCCAAGTAGTGTAGCGGCGCGCAGAGGAAAGGGGTTCAGAACCCTAATGCGTGTTGGGAAATCTTTATTTACCCCCTCACCAACCTGCACTGCAGGGAAAAAACACCCAACACACGGACCATTAAGACCAGGGTGCACACTATCTGCGTCTCAACACCGATTTTTTTGTATTGTTCCTTTTCCCAAAAGATTTTTGGGTATCCAAAATGGCGAATGGCCCAAGCTTTGGAAACCCCTAGAGGTGTTTCCTGCCAGCAGCCCGCATCATATCTGAGCGGACTTCAGCACGCTAGGAGTCATTACAGACAAAGCATCCGGCTTTCCCGATAAAGTGGTCGTTTTGACTCCATCAAAATGAATCAGGGGGTGGACTTTTGATGATGTTTTTGGGCCCAAAATTGCCGGGTAAACCCATTAGTTGCCGGTCAAATTTACTTCCTCTTCAAAAGAAATGGGCCTTGAAAAAAATTTTTTTAAAAGTCATTTATACTGCATTTTTTTTCTCTTTTCCAACGTTTTATTTTTTTGGTTTTGTGTGAGGGGACTGTAAAAAAGCAAGGGTTTATACAACAGGTTTCCATTTTTTCACTTTATCTTTAGAAGTTTTCGCATTGTCAATGGTTTTGAGGTCTGTTGCTGTGGAACACTATAATTAGGTCCTTTGGAAAATGAAATGTTTTCTTTAAAATGGCTTTCTCATCACAATTTTTAAAAGTGGCTGGAAGTTTTTTATAATTTTTTGGGGTCATGTTGGGGTGAGTACGTATAAAATTTGGGCCTTTGGGAAAAAAAAATTTGGGTTCTAAGTGGGATTTTCCCCTACAATTTTTTTAAAAGTGGCTGAGAAGTCATTTTTAATATTTTTTGGGGGGCATGTTGCTGTGAATACGCAATTAAATGGTCCTTTGGGAAAAGAAAAGTTGGGTTTTAAGGGCATTTTTCCCTCACAATTTTTAACAGTGGCTGAGAAGTCTTTTTTATAATTTTTTGGGTCATGCGCTTTGAAAAAAGAATTTAATACAGGTCCTATTCTAAAAAATTTTTTTTCTAACAGCATTTGTTTTCACAAATTTTCAAAAAATGGCTTAAAGGGTTGTTTGAATTTTTGGGGCATTTTGCTGTGACATGCAGCTATTCTACGGTCCTAATAAAAAAAATTGTTTCTAACGACATTTGTTTTTACAATTGTCAAAGTGGCTCAAGGGTATGTTTTTAATTTTTGGGGCATTTTGCTGTGAAATGCAGCTTACAAAGGCCTATTATAAAAAAAAGTGTTTTAAAAAGACATTTGTTTTACAATTGTCAAGGTGGCTCAAGGGTGATGGTGCGTCAAAAAAGGAATTTGGGAGGGCCTGTTAAAAAGACAATATTTCAAAATGACTTGTTTTTGCAAATCTTTACAACTAAATACTGTTTGAGACAACCCATTTTTTTACAAATTTAAAAAAAGAAACAAAGACAGGTGGGGTTCCCTCCATTTTTAAAAAAAGTGTTTTCTAGAATTAAAACTAAAAAACTTTCATTTACAAAATAGCTGGTAAAAAAATTCTGAATTGTACAAGGGAGGTACAGGGAAAACTTGACCAAAGTAGGTTTTTCAGAGGACTGGAGTTTGGGGCCCGACAGGAACAAAGAACAAGACAATTTCCCCACACGTTTAGTAAAATGAGAAAAAGAATTTCCAAAAAAAAAGGGACCTGGGTGGAAAAAAGGGGCGTTAACCACAGTATTTCCAAGTGCGCTCAATTTGGTCCCTTATACGGGGGGGCAAACGCTATCCGGTCTTGACTGTGTATAGGAAAACGGGGTCTTTCCCCCCACTTCGCTCCGCCCGCTCAGCATGACTTTTTTTTTTGTTGTGCGCTCCCAAAGGGGGATTTTTACCCTGTTAAAAGTGACGGCCCCGCCTGGGCTTCACCGCCCCCCTGTACTCCGGCCCCGGCAGCTTAACCTCGTGTTAATGATGACAGAGTGCCCGGCTTACGCACCCACTGTAAGTTTGGCCCCGGCAGCATGACCTCCGTGTTAACAGATGGCTGACGGGAGCACTGGCCCCCCACGGTTTTGGGCTAGGGAGCTTCAAATTTTTCCTAAAAAATTATTTTGAAAAAGGATTTTGGAGTTAAATGTGTCAAAAAGGGCCCCAGGGCTGGACACAAATTGCACAATTTTAGGCTTAAAAAATTTTTGGGGGGTGGAGTGACTATGGGGTGCATCATTGACGCTGAAGAAGGAAATTTTTAGGAAAAATAAAACCCTTGAAATTTATTGGCTAATAATCTCAGAACCAGGAGGGCAAAAGTCCCTTTTCAACTAAGAAGTGTTTTGGGATATTAGGCATTTTTATTATTTTGGGGTGTCGGACGAATTAACAATCTACATGTAAAAAAAACTTTAAAAATGCAGGGAGGGGTTTAGTTGTTGTTATACACTTGAAAAAAAGCAAAATGATAATAATGTAAAATATAAATAAAACTTCCAAAATAAATCTTTAAACAAATTCATTACCAAAAAAAAACTAAAGGACAGTCACTGTACAAAAATAAAAAAATGCCCTTTGTGGTTGTGGATAAACAGGTTAGGGGTCATCGCGGTACAGGGGCAGATATAGTCAATTCCAGTGAAACAAAAAAAGGGGGTTAAAAGACTCCTTTTTCCCCACATTTTTTTCTGTGGTTGACAGGTTTAAAGGGGTTCTCGGTACAGGACGGGAAGTCTATGCCCGTGAAACTAAAAAGGTGGTTGAAAGATCTTTTTTCGGAAAATTTTTAAAAGTGGGGTCATGCAGGTTTGGGGTCTGCTTGACCCAGGACAGGTATATCAATGTCCCGTGAAACTAAATGGTGGTTTGAAAGACTCCTTTTTCCGGGACTTTTAATTGGGGGCATGCAGGTTTTCGCTCATGCGTCCCGGGGCAATTTAGTCAATGCCCCGTTCAACTAAAATGGTGGTTGAAAGACCTTTTTTCCGGGATTTTAATCTGTGGGTCAGCAGGTTTTTAAAGGTATATGTGGTACAGAACAGGTATAGTCAATGTCCCCAAATTTAACTAAAGGTGGGTTTAAGACTCCTTTTCCCAGCACTTTTTTTTTTTTGGGGGGAGACAGGTTTAAAGGGCATCTGGGTCCGGACGGTTATTTAAGTCCGTTCAACTAAAATGGTGGGTTTAAGCTCCCTTTTTCTTGCACTTTTTAATCTTGGGTCGACAGGGTTTTTTGGGCATACTGTGGTCAGAACAGGGATAGTCAAAGTCCAGTTAACTAAATGGGGGTTGAAAGACATTTTCCCCATTTTTTATCTGTGGGTCAGACGGTTTTAAAGGCAACTGCGGGACAGGGCAGTTATAAAAATGTCCCGTTTAACTAAAAAGGTGGTTTAAAAACTCTTTTCCGGCATTTTTATTTGGAGAAAGCAGGGTTTTGGGGTCATCTGCATTCCAGGGGCAGGGGAAATTTAATGTAGTTCAAGTAAAAAAAGAGGGTTTAAAAAATCGCCTTGGCCTTTTTAATTTGTGGGGCATGCAGGTTTGGGTATGCTGTGGTGCAAGCGGGTAGTGAAGGTGGTGACTTTTTTTCTGGCTTTTTTTAAAAACCAAGTGTGTTGCCTAAGTGTAGCCCGTACCCTTTGACTGTTTGGATGTTTTATTCACTTCTCCATCCCGTTTGGGTGTAAGAAAGAAGGTGTTGTTCCCCCCAAACTTTTAAAGGGCAAAACGGCGATAATCTATATCGACTATCGGAACTTTTTTGATAATTGCCGAATCGACTATCGCCCCTGAGATAGTCAAGTAATATCACACAGTGGGCCGTACTTTTCCGGTTTGCAGTGGGAGAAGTTTTCCTGCCAGCCATATTTTGGAAACAGAGGGGTGAGTCGGCGGGGCCATTTTACCCAAGGAGAACCGCTTGTCCACGGGAAATGGGGAACGA
>JAODAL010084163.1:0-11012 GCA_025379985.1 Phyllomedusa bahiana
AAATTTTTGGTATGCGTAACGTATTGACCTGCTGAGTAAAGTTAACTTATACGGTATGATTGCTGCTTTAAAAAATAAAACTAAAAAACTGTACCAGGATTACTGTATTTTGTTTATTTCGCCTCCCAAAATCATTGATAAAAAGTGATCAAAGTGTCATATCATCCCCAAAATTCTAATAATGAAAATGTCAACTCTTCCAACAAAAAACAAGTACATTATCAGCTCCGTAGACAAAAAAATATACACATAAACGCACCCATATGTGAGTAATGAGTATTTTTGCCCTTGTTCACGGTATCTCCCGTGAACAAGGGCAAAAATATAAACGCCCGAAACGCGTAGGTCTGATCCCCTGTACCCCCTGTGTCTACGGATGGAATAAAGGTGATATTTTTTTAAACAGAAGATTCGCTGGTTTCAAATTTATCTTTGATCGCTGAAGCATATATGTCCCTATAGGCAGGTTATAGGCAGGTATATGTTCCTATAGGCAGGTCATAGGTCCCTATAGGCAGGTTATAGGCAGGCATATGTTCCCATAGGCAAGTTATAGGCAGGTATATGTCCCTATAGGCAGGTTATAGGCAGGTATGTGTCCCCATAGGCAGGTATATGTCCCCATAGGCAGGTATAGGCAGGGTTTAAAAATAAAAATACAAACACTTACCTCACTCCCCTGCTGCTCCGACTCCCAGGCGCTCCGCTCCATCTTCAGGCACAGGCAGTGTAATGTCATCAGGCCGCGCAGGCAGCACGATGACACTCATGGTGCCTGTGACGGAAACTCTGGACAGCCGCGAGTCTGCGGCCGTCCGGAGTCCACTGCTGAGCAGGTAGCGCTCGCTCTCTGCTCCGCAGTGATATCTGTACCTGTATGCGCTCTCAGAGGAGTCACATACAGGTGAAGAGATCGCCGACAGCGCCCGGGCCACGGCAGCGCCCGAACACTATCGGCTTACTTGAGATTCTGCTGTATGCGCTCTCTGAAGAGCCGCATATAGCAGTAGTATCCCTGCCGGCGCCTGGGCCATCGCAGCATCCGAGCGCCGACAGTGACTTGAGTATAAGCCGAAGTCAGATTTTTCAGCTGAAAAACTCGGCTTATACTCGAGTATATACGGTAGGTCTTTTTTAGAGGTGTTTATTAAGTGTTAGCTCCTTATAGTTTTCTCAGACCTGTAATGGCACCTAAAAACTATCTTAATGAAAATGAAACCCCAAAATCCAGAAGGTACTACCCCTATTCTGAAGGTAGTGGTTGAGGCAAATAGCGCACTAAGGCCACATATTTGGATACCTCTAAAAAGGACAGAATCGGCGGAATAAACATCGAGTCTGTTTTTCTGATAACATGTATTGTGTTCCAGTAAAAAATGGATAAAAATTTTAAATCTGCAAAGAAAAAAGTGACATTTTGGAATTTAATCTCCACTTTGATTCAATTCCTGTGAAACACCAATAGGGTTACAAACTTCCTAAATTCTGTTTTGAATACTTTAAAGGGTGCAGTTTCTTAGATGTCATTTATGGGGGTGTCTAACATACAGGCCCCTCAAAGCCACATCAGAACTGGAGTGCTCACTAAATTAATCTATGCTGCAAATTTTCTTGAAAATATGAAAAATTGGTACGATATTTCTAAGCATCCTAATGTTGTAAAAAAATAAAACGACATTTAAAAAATTATGCCAATGTACAGTAGACATATGGTAGATGCTATTTTTAAACTATTTTCTGTGGTATAAATATCTGTCTTACAAATAGAAATGTTTAAACTTTGAAAGTGTCAAATTTTGATATTTTTCACAAATAAACAAGGACTCTATATAGACCAAAACTTATGACTAAACTAAAGTACAATGTGTCAAGAGAAGTTTCTGAATCACATAGATAGGTAAAAGCACTAAAAAGTTATTCCCACTTATATTGATGTGTCAGATTTGAAAAACAGGGCTCTGTCATAGAGGTCAAAACTGGCTGCATCCTGAAGGGACTAAGCTATCTATTGTTGCACAAATGTTATATTTTTGTATGAACTTGCCGCTGACTTGCCATTTTTAAATCGCTCTTAGTGTAGAATGCACCCAAATGTTTGAAATTGGCGTATGTGGGTTCATAAATATGGTGTGTGTTGGTTTTGCTGGAATCTAATGTCCTGTTTGAAAACAAGATGGCAGTCGCCACAAACCAAGATCAAAATGGCTGACCCTGAATATACAAAGGTTTAGCATCCAGGAGCCAAGGCATCATAAAGTATCCCTGTTTATCTCTGGAGGCTACCATGACAGTTTGATATAGCTATCCAGTATATAGCTGTGGAAAAAAGTTAAGCCATCCTGTGCAGAAGGTTGCAGTCATTATCATTATCATTATTTAAAGACTTCAATTTAAATTTCCAACCTACCCCCACGCTCCGAAAATTTCAAAATAAAATTTCTTTAGGCAACCGTTCAAAAACTTTCCTTTGGCCGATTTCATATTTTAAAATATGGAATTTCCCCCCAAAACATAGCCACCACCCCCCCGGGTTTCGGGGGCGCAGGGGGGACCGAGAAATCCAGAACTGGACTTAGGGGCCATAGGAAAAAGGGGTGTCCTGATACCCGGGCGTAGTAAAAGGCCCAAACCCCCTTTTCGGGAAGGTGCTACCGGCTGGGTTTCGGGGGGGGGGGTGCCAAGGGCCCCCCACCCCCGTTTAGGGTTCCATTTTTTTTGTTTTCTGTCAGAAACTCATGCCCCAAAAGGGGGAGAATTTCAAAAGACCGCCCCAGGGGTTTTGGGGGGGCGGAAGGGGGCTGCCACGTGGTTTTGTCCCCTCACAAAAAAAGGCAAGGGCCCCAAAAGGTTGCTCAACTTTTTGATCCTTTGGGAGGGGGGAAACCTAAGAGCTTTTCCAGGGAAACCCACACGCAGATGCCGGGGCCCAAAATAAGCCCCCATGGGGCCGGGACCCCAAGCCAACCAAAAGGTAACGGGAAAAAAAAAACCTTTTTACTGCCTTTGCCCTGAAACCCATACTTGTATTTGCACCTCTGACTTTTACCTGTATATTTTAATCTTTCTGTACATATTACTTGCTATGTCCCCCTCCAAAGCAAATTAAACCTAAAAAATTTAATCGATTTAAAGTCTGTCTTGATCTTTGGGCCTCAAAAAACGCCTAGTACTGGGGCCTATAATATAAAAGCACCCCAAGGCTGGTTTCAGCCTTTTTTATAAGTCTTTTCGGCCCGGGGTTCTTATACTAAACGGAAAAACTGGTGGAAAGCCTTTCAGGATTCGGGGACGGGAAAGTGTTCTCTCATCCTCCCGGGTTCCCCCGGGGCCCTTGTGGACGGGGGTTTCCCAGGGGAACTTTTATCTACTGGCTTGTGAAACCCCTAGGGGGAAACGAAAACGTAAACGAAACCCCCCAAGTCAGGCCGTCGACCCTTGAGGGGGCCCCGGGGGGGGCCCGGGTTTTTTCCTTACAAAATGGGGGGGCAGAGCGGTGGGACAAACAATAGTGTGGAGGATTGGGGTTCCGTACTCCCAAACACTAAGGATTTCCCACCAGTGGTTTTTTGCTGCGGGGGGCCCTTAAACGAAAAAACCCCAGCACTAGACAAGCCCAGAGTGCAAAACAAGGTTTTTTTGGCATTCGGGTTTGCATTTTTTTTGTGTCACGGCCCAATTTTTTTGAAAGGGGATGGGCGGGTCGTACAAGGGCAAAGTTTGTAGGCCTGAAGGAAAAAACGGTGAATTTAACCCAGGAGGAGCCGGCCCAACCAGGCTATGGCCCTAGAAGGCGAGGAGGACCCCAGCTCGGGCTCCCAAGGACCCCAGTCACGGGTTTGCAATAGCGCTGGGAGCTCACCTTCAGCTTTTCTCCTGCAAGCTGCCCGGGCAAAGTTTGATGCTGGAGCCCTTCGCCCCAAAAACCAAGGCCCCCCAAGCAGCCAAAACCCTCGCGACCCGGATAAAAGGGGGAAAGCTGCAGAACCCACACCCGGATAGAGGGGGCAGCTGCCGAATGTCGGGAGGGGGGCGGGAAACTTCACGGGGGAGCGTGACCCCCCCAATTTACAGGTGCTTCAGCGGAAAAAAACCAAGTCCCCCCCGGGCCCATTTCAAGAGCCCCCCGAGACCCAAATTCCCAAAGTTAAGGGCGGAGGACTTTCCCTTTCTTAAAAAAAGGTGGAGACCTGGCCCCGGGTCTTTGCGGAAACCCGTCGGGCCCCTGAGGCCCTTTTTGGGTTCCGGTTTCTAACTCCTCGTCTAAAGGGGAAAAAGTTTTCTGGAGATCTTCGGGGCCCTTTCCCACGATGCCACCCAAAACCAAAGGAAAGTCAAGCGGGCCGTTGATCCCGGCAGTAAAAACCCCCCATTTCCGGGAGTTTGTCGGGAAAAAAGTTTCCGGAGTTTAGAGCGGAGTCCAAAACAGTTTGGGCCTACCAAAATGGGGGCCCTTTCCAAGGCGGGACCAAACCGGTTTTTGGCCCCTCGGGGTTAAAGATCCCCCCCGTCCAGCAGCTGAAGGACTCATCAACGGAGCAGGTTTTGGGGGAACTGCCCAAGGACCTCCTAAATCCCCTTTCGGACCGTAAACCGGGGATGAAGGGGGCCAAAAATGGGGCACCGGGAAAGGCCCAGGAACACACCAGCTGGAGGGGGGGGAAGTTTGCCCGCGGGCCCTTTGCCCAACCCTTAAGCCCAGGAAAAGGGAAAACCGTCGCCAACTCTGTCCCCCCTTTTGCAAACAGCCGGGACATTTTAAAGGGCCCGCATGTCCCCGGGCCCCAAAGGGGGGCCCCGTCTCAGCCCCCTTTTTCCAAGGCCCCCCAAAATGTTTTGTGGTGGGGGGGGGAAAGGGCCCCTTGATAACTCCCCAGCCAGTCCCCCCGGGGCCGGGCCCCTTTTTGCCTTTGGTACTCTTGGCCCCAACCGGCCGGAGATGACTGTGGGGGGCGGCCTGAGCTGGTGCCCCCAAAAGGGGAACATAAACCCCGGGAAAAAACCCCGCTTTCTCCGGAATTGGGGGTTTCTGGGGCCGGCGCGCCGGGGCCCCAAGGGGGTATTTTGGACGGGGGGTGCGGGCAGGGAATGCGGGAAATGGGGGTATTTTCAAACTTTCCCAGCTAGTATTTTGTTATGGAAAAGACTTGGGGTGCGGGTACCCCGTTTTGAACCCCCTGAACCCCAAAAGGTCTTGCTCCCACCAAGTGTGATGTGTCACCCAAAACCCTAATAATATTGTGGACAAGTTTTTAACCCAATCATACAAAGGGGGGAGTAAGGGGGGGGGTTATATGGTTTTTTTTCCTCTCCACCCTGTGGAAGGAGATAAGGTAGCGGGTTTGGGCAATAGGGCAGCAGGGATGTGCCCAAGAAAACCTGCGGGCCCATCTTTTGTCCTCTTGGGGCACAAGGAAAAAAACAGGGTCAGCCCAAGCTGTGGGGAGGAGCATGGGGGTGAGGCAGGGCTCCCGGGAAACCCCACAGGGCGGGGGCCCCCTCCCCACAGCCAGGGTAGCCCGGGGGCAGACAGCTCAGTGGGGGAGCATGCATTGGGGAAAAGGGGCTCCCAGGAAAGGCCACAAAAAGCAGGTTTCCCCCCCCAAAAACAGGATTTCGGGGGGCCCAAGTTAGGCAAAGCAAAACTGGTAAACTTATAAAACCCGCTGAGGGGGAGTAAGCCCCACCAGGGGTTGGAAAGGGGGTCGGGGCTGCTGTCACGGCAGGGGAGGGCCAGGAGCCGGGGGGCCCCTCGGGGACCCGACGGAATCCTCCCAGGGCCCGGGGAATTTCCCCAAGGGTAGACGAGGGCCAGGAGATGGCCCCGGGGGGAACCAAAAAGTGATTTGGCAGTCTCATCCATTTTTGGAACGTCTGGGCCGAGAGTTTCGGGGCAGCGTTAGCGGCTGACGACAGCCCTGAAAGCCCCCAAAAGGGACCCCGGCACAGGCCCCCTTTAAACCAAGGAGGCGAACCAGGGAAAGGGGTCCGCCCCCGGGGGTTCACCGGAGCGGGGCCCAGGGACTGAGGGGTTTGGTGGTACCCAATCCGTTGGGGGGCAGAGTTGTTGCGGGTTGCGCACGAGATTCCAAATGGCCAACCCCTTTGGGGTCACCAAAAACAAAAAAAGGGCTGGCCCAGCATTTCAAACGGGCCCAAAAGGGAGGGTTTTGATGTGGCTGCCCCAACGGGCCGGGTTCATACCCCGCCACCTTTCAGGGGTTTTGGGGAAGGCTTTCCGAGGCCCAAACTCCACAAAGTACTTCTGCCCATCAAAGCCCACCTTTTCCAGGGGGGTGGCTGGGATTTTTAATTTGGGAAAACCCGCTGCCCTTTTCCCAGAAAAGCCCGGGGAAAACCCGGCCTTCGTCCCTGAGGGTATTAGACTATCCCACTCGGTCCCCCCGGGAAAGGGCGGTAGCCTTTGTCGTCCATATCGGGCCGCCCAAGGGTTTGGCCACCGCCTTACTGGAAAATTTTCCCTCGAGTGGGCTTTCCCCGGGAAAGGGCTCACTGACCAGGGGACCCAGTTCATGCCCGCATTTAAAAATGGAGTCCTTTTTTTAACCTGATACAGAGCAACATCTGGGGGCCACCCCGAAACCACCCACAAACTAATGGCCTGGGGGGGGGCGAAGGGTTTTAAAAGGGGCACCCTAAAGGGCAGTTTCCTTAAAAAGTTGGCCGCCCCCAGGGGCGCGACTGGAGGGGTACCACCCCAAACACCTACTTTTTTGCCCCCCCGGGAATT
The DNA here is from genome assembly GCA_025379985.1 of Phyllomedusa bahiana. Classification (NCBI taxonomy): domain Eukaryota; kingdom Metazoa; phylum Chordata; class Amphibia; order Anura; family Hylidae; genus Phyllomedusa; species Phyllomedusa bahiana. The sequence continues at coordinate 6,749 of JAODAL010084163.1, forward strand.
TCCACGGGCCTCAAGGGGGTTTCCCCCCTTTTTGACCCCTGAAGGGGCGACGTGTAGGGGGGCCCCTGGCTCGGTGAAGGAGGCCGGGGAAAAGGAGATTTAGCAACCCCAGAGGGGTCGGTCATTGATTATTTTGTGCGCTTCCGGGACATAAAGCGGCCTTGACACAGCTAGTGCCCCAAAGAAAAAAGCGACGGGCCCGGGCCGACCGAAGCGGGGTACGCCCAAATGCTTTTGAGAGACCACCCAGGGGGGCCCGAAAGTGGGGGTACTGGCCCCAAACACGGGCCCAAGCTTTGGGCAACCTTTGGGAAGGCCCATATGTCGTGCCCCAAAGCAACTCAATGCAGCCCACGAACCTGGTCACCCGGGGCCACGACCGGGGAAGGGGGAAGGGCCTTCCACTGAACAAAAATAAAGGGGCCCAACCATGGTTGGGGGAAAGGCATCTCCCCTTCCCGTGTGTAACCGCCCGGGGGAAAGGGTGAAAACGGGGGCCCCCTCTTGGAAAAACCCTCCCCCCCCACCCGGGGCAGTTTATCCATAGGGGAGGGTGGAGCTTTGGGACAGCCCGGGAGGGAAAACGGCCCCCAGCTTTTTGGCAACCCCCCCTCCACCCCTTGGGGGCATTGTTCCCAAAACCCGGGCCGGGAAAGGACGGGTCACCCGGGAAAACACGTGGACATCGGGGATCACCCCCCAATCCGGGTTTCAGCATTTTCGGATCCCCCCCGAAGTGAGAAAGCACAGGGGGAGGAGATTGCAATTTCTGAAGCGGGGTTTCATCCGGCCCCAACATTGCCGGGGCCCCTCACCTGAAAGCCCTCGCCCCCAAAAAAAGGAAAAATTTGGGATCACCCGGGTTTTGCATGGACTACAGGGGGCCCCAACGCACCCGGGCACTGATGCGTACCCAATGCCACGCATCGATGACCCACATTTTGCGGGCCCGGGCCAAGAACCCGACCCTCCTGGATCGAAAAACCGGAAATTGGCGATTCCCCTGAACCCCCTGAGGCAAGGGAAACCCCTCTGCCCCTTTTTCAAAAAACCCCTTCCCGACTGTAACCCAAATCCAAACCCCATGGGCCCTTCGGCATGAAGAATGCCCCTGCCACTTTTCAGCGGGTGGTTTAACAAGTGCTCAAGGACTTGAAGGGTTTCGCGGCTGCGAAACTGGGTGACATAGCCGTTTTTAGTCCCCCTGGGGGGATCACCCCAAACACCTTTACGCAGGGTGCATGGGGGAGTCCACCAGGAAGGCCCTTTACCATCAAGCCGGAAAAATGCCAGCTGGGCATGGGGTTTAGGTCCACTACCTGGGGCCCCGGGAAGGGGGGGGGGGCCTTGAAACCAAGCCTTGGGAAAAATTTTATGCCCATCGCATCCCCGGCCCACCCCCAAGAAACCCAAAAAAAAAGGGATGTCCTTCTTGGGCACCCCCTGGGTACTATAAGGTTTTTTTTCCACACTATAGAAAACCTGGCAAAGCCCCTGATGGACCACACCCCCGGGAAAAGGTTTTCCCTCCCAGTCTATTTGGGCAAAAACTTGAACGGTCTTCCAGGCCCTCAAGGGCCCCTTTTTCCCCGCTCCCCATACTACAAACCGCCGACTTTACCCGCATTTAAAAAGTACAAACCGACGCCATGGACTTTTTGGGCCCCGGTGCAAATGCCCAGGGCCCGATGGACACAATGGAAAAGGAACATCCCCTTAAAGTACCTGAGCCGGGAAACTTTAGCCCCAAAGAAGTGGGCCCATTTCCCCCATGGAGAAAGAATGCCTGGGATAGGGGGGGGCCCTGCAGTGGCTGCAGCCCTACCTATACGGGGGTTTTAATTTTATTTTTGGAGACAGACCACAACCCTCTGAGCTGGTTCAACCCCCGGTTCCCCCGGAACCAATGGGAAAGGGTTTCTAAAGCTGGAGCCCTGGGGGTTTTCCCAAAAGTCAAACTTTTGCCATTCGCCACTGGAAGGGCCGGGCCAAAGGCAACGGGCCCATGGGTTTGTCCCGACAGGGGGGGGGGCAGGTGGGCGAGTGGTGGAGCATTGGGGAAAGGGGCTGCCCCCCAAAAGCACTCTAAAGGGGGGAGGTTTTTGAGGTAAATTCCTCAATTTTTTTATCTAGCCAGATCTCACAGAAGGCCCCCCCGGGCCCCCGGGAAAATTTAATTTACACATTAATCAGCACAGCCCCAAAACCCATTGGGAATGCCCCTTCAAAAGGGAATTCGCACAGCAGGAGATGTTGGGCACCTGAAAAGAAGCCCATCTCATTAAAAAAGCCCCCCAAAATAAAGCTCCTCAAAAAACCCCCAAGCTTTAAAGACTTCAATTAATTTCCCAAACCAGGCCCCCCACGCCCCGATAATTTTAAAAAATCCATAGCGATTTCCCTTTTAAAAACGGCCAAGGCGAGTTTTATAACCTTTAAAAAATTTAACTCCCCCCACAAATAGCCCCCCCCTCCCCCGGTTTTTTTGGGGCGCATGGGGACCGAGAAATCCAAACTGGACTTAAGGGGGTCCATTTGGAAAGGGGTGTCCCGAATTTTCCCCCCGGGGGTAGTGTAGGGCCCCCGGTTTTGAAGGGCAACCGGGGGTTTTGGGTTTTGTACCAATGCCCCACCGGTTATGGGCCTTTTTGTGTTTTTCGTCAAAACCCGCATGACCAGAAGGGGGGAGGAGTTCATAGACCTTCCCCCGGGGGTGTGGGGGCGTTTAGGGGGGGGGCCACGGGGGTGTCCCCCCCCCCACAGATATAAAACAGGGGGCCCCGGGGGTGCTCAACCCGTTGAACCCTGGAGGGGGGGTCCCTTTAAAAGCATTTCCAAGAGCATCCACATGCATAAGCCCCGGCCACATAACCCCATGGGGGGCCCCAGCACCAAAACCAACCAAAAAGGTAACCGGAAAACATTTTTTTTTTTTTATATTCCAGAAACCCAAACTTAAATTTTTCAACTGCAAAACAAAGGGATAGAGCAAAACAGAATCCAAAAAGGGGACATAAATTAAGCCCAAAACCCGGTTTAAAAAATAAACAATGGCCCCAAAAGGGCAGCAGCAATATAAAAGGAGACAATCATTCCAAGAGAACATTAATGACGGATGAAACGTCATCCAAACAGGGCCAAATAACAGATAGTACCCAATCCACCTTGGGGGGGGAAAGATTAAGTGACCCTTAAAAAAAAAAAAAAACCCTAGACAGGCCTGAGCAAAAAATCTTTTATTCCCCAAAAAAAAAGAAACAAAAAAACAAGACAAAAAACAAAACCCAATAAAAAAAAAACCGAAAATTTGGCGGCATGATTTTGAGAACAAGCTCACGAAAGACAAACAAAAAATATCCACAAAGCCCCACAAATCAGAAGTAAACAAAACAAAAAAAAAAAATAAATAAATAAAATAATAAAAAAAAATATAAAAATAAAAATTTAAAAAAAAAAAAATTTTGGGGGGGGGGGGGGGGGCAAAAAAGGAAGGGGGGGTGTATTTGTGATAGACGGAAATGGGAATTAAAAAAAACTAAACTTTTTCCCCGGGGAAAGCAAAAAGCCCCGGGGCAACTCCCAAATGTAGCAAAAATACACCCTGCCTGAAAACCCCCAAAAAAAAACCCCGGGACTTAAAAAACCTGTACACTATGTTTGCCAAGGGTGGGAACAAAGACCAAACCCAAACAAAACATACAGAAAAAAGGAAATTTTCAGGCAAGGTTTTCTAAGGGAAAGAAAAGAGAAAGGGAAAAAGGGAGAAAAAAAAAGAGGGCCCCCCCACTGAAAACCAAATTTTTAAATGAAGGGGGAGGGGCCGTTCAGGTGTGCGAACCATTTTAATTTTCCTTTTTAAAAATTCCCCACCTTCCCCCCAAAAAATGAATTTTCCGCGGAAAACCTTTCCTCCCTAAGGGAAAGGAGGGGGGGTTTTGTTTCCAATTTTGCGGGGGAACATCGATTTTAAGGGGGGCCGCAGCGATGTTTCAGGAGGGTTTTTTTTTAAATTTGCTTTGCAGGGCAAGGGAAACATAAAGAGCAAAAGGCTTTCCCCGGAGGGTCGGGGAAACGAGAAAACCGTTTTCCTCATGAACCCCCACCCACACCGGAAGGGCCCAAAAAACCTCAAAGGGGAAAAAGCAACCCCCCAAACGTGGGACAAAAAGGGCCCCCATCCCCCTTCCCCTAAAAACCCCCCACAAAAAAATCCCGGGTTTGCAGGGGGAAAATTTTGTGCAGAACAAGGGGAAAACCGGAAACC
>JAODAL010084164.1:0-11011 GCA_025379985.1 Phyllomedusa bahiana
GGGCCAGCACAGCTTCCCTACACAGCACAGTGAGAGCAGTTTTGGAATTGCCAGCGTCGCTCCAGGACTTATATAGTGCCGTGACGTCACAGAATCCCGCCGGTCTCTGATTGGCGTCATCTCTGCACATGTCATGTAGGCTATGCCTTTCTTCCTCCCAGACTTCTTTGCCCTATGTAACGCCATGTGCTCGCAGCCATTTTATCAATTTAAAACACGCTTCGTTCCCGCAAATCACCCAAACTTCGACTTCGTTCAGAATCGAAGTTTTCCTGAAATTCTAAATGAATTCCACTTCATAAGAATCAATTTGCCCATCTCTAATCACAATATATAATTTTGATGGCACTTAGATACATTTCATTTGACTAGGGCATATTTAGGAGTATTAGGTCTCGTTCACACGGCTTATTTTACCGCGGATTGGCGCCGTACTGCGCGCCGGATTTGCGCTGCAGTACGGCGCCAATCCGTTGGAGTAATTACGGTAATCCACTGCTCTCATAGAGAACAGTGGATTCCGTCGCTCCTCCCCGCTCGGCAGTCCGCCGCGGGGGAGAAAGTGAAATGCAATTATTTCGCGCGGTGCGCCGTAAAATGCTTGTCTATGGGGCCGGGGAGCGGAGCCCCCGCCCGCTCTGGCCCCGCCCCCGTCCCATCCCTTATTCACGGCGGATTTGTGAGCGCAATCCGGCTCACAAATCCGTCGGGAATAAGCCGTGTGAACACGGCCTTAGTGTTAAGAGCTACTGATCTATGTAATGTTATACAATGCAGTGCAATTGTACAAGATAGCTGAAGTTTGACAGCACAAGTTGAACTCCCAAAACAGTGCAAGTCCAATAGCACTTTAGAGACTTCTTATAACCTTGGAGATGATAGTGTGAATAATGTGGTGATTTATGTCCTGAATGCTAAGTGTAGGAAGTTTATACTGTATGATATCCAGTTACCCGCTGATGATTATACGGACAGCCTCCTTAGAGGTTTTCAGGATGAAGGGAGAGAAGTCAGATACTACCACCAAACATAATTTCTAATGAGGTGGGTTATTATGAGTTGAAGGAACCTACTACTTTGTGATGATTCCTTGTGAAAGTTGTCCCTCAGCCTGCAGTAAATTCTGTTGAGATGCAAGGATGCCAGTAAAGCCATGAGAGAAGATGGTGCTGTCACCTGTTGAAGTTCCAAATCACTCTGTAGATTCATCCTTGTGCTATCAGAAGGGAGAGAAGAGTAGAAAGGTCTACACTCAAAGGAAGTAGAAAAGCAGCACCACTGTCTGGTAATCATTGAATGGTTTTCTGATGAGTACATCAGAGGTCCTAGCCCATTGCTAACAGTGAAGATGACAAGAGCAGTATGGATTTAATGCTGCCTGCACATTAGAGAGTAGACCAGCTCTCATTCGAGCACAATGATTACTGCATAACTCCTATTGGAGACATATGCAATACCAGCAGCAGCTACCGATAATCTACAGAGCTTTCTAATGTGTAGATGGACAGGTTAGTCCAGGCCAGGTTTAACAGAAGGTGAGTCATAGTGCTGCCTCACTACACCACACCTGCTAAAGCAGAGAAAAGACATGACACCAAACACTTTTTTTAGCTAGCGTACCCAAACAGCAATCCAGCAGCTCAGTTGCACTGCATAGAAATGCACTTCAAGGCTGTGCAGAAACTTGAAGCAAAGGTAAGGCATTCAATAAAATACAACATTTATTTTGTATCCTTCATAAAAAGCCTAATAGATATAAAAATAGGCAAGAAAAACCTCAGTACCTTGATTATGAAGCACTTTGTTGTTCGAAATGCGTGAGTGCTTCTCTTGTCTGTTCTCATGTATACATGACTTTTTATGAATGATATAAAATGTTGGATTTTATTGAACGTCTTCTTGACTTGTTAGATGATGGATTCTCTTTGCTATGAGATACAAGAACATGTATCTGTGTCTTAAAGCAGAATTTTTAAACTATGTGCATTTCTTGACAAAAGCAATAATGCACACAGATAGAAATGGCAGATTTCTGTAATGCCCAACATGCAGGGCTGTCTCAGGCATATGTGTAAATGATTACAAGTGTGGTCTGATTAGACACTGGGTCTAACTGGCTGCATAAGTGCTTTGCCAATTGCCCTGTAAAAGGCTTTCAGAGGTTAATTTTGGGTTGACAAAGACATTTTGCCAAATTGAGAAACTTTTAAAAGGGGCACATTCTTAGAAGGAGGATGGTTATTTTGAAAAACTGTTCACCATCTAAGTCCAAGATTAAGCTATTAGGAGGTGTTGGAAGCAGTGCTTACATGAGGACATGTATACACAGGGAATGAGTTTTAGATAATGAAGACAGACAACCAGAATTGCTTGTTCCACTGATAAGTACAAGCAACTCCCACAGTTTCCTTGTCCACCCTCCAGACACATGTGGTACCCTTATTACATACACCTGTTTTTTCCTGACCCATTTCCAGGTACTTAGTAGAAGACAATTTGGTGTCACAGTGGCTGTTACATTCCCTGCTTTTCACAATACTGCTCTTGTTTGATGTCATGAACAAGAAACCTGGACTTTTATGGACCGGAACTGACAAATCCAGGTTCTGTTTGGGAACAACAGTCAGGTTCAAATATGGGGGCCTTATAGTGACTGCTTCAATCCTGACTTTGCTGTGAAGCAACACACTACTCCACCTGGTAGTGTGATTATCTGAGAAGCCATCAAATATGACAGTTGGTCACCCCTGGTACTGATATGAAAGACTATAACATCTCAGTAAGGACAGTAAGGACATATATGTGCAACGGAATATTAAATAACTGAAATTGTTTCTTTTCATAATTTTATTTTTTTCACACACTACAATTATTGTATATTTCAAAATCATATTTTCTTTTTTAATATACATTTAGTTATATCAAATCTAAATAATTCAAGATGTTCTAAATTATATACTATAAAACAGTATGATTAAAAGTAAGGCAGAGTTCAAAAAAGTAATTTAAGAGAATACACTGTAAGAGAATGCCTAGCTATTGAAGCTTAAAAGCATTTTTGAAGCTAAGCAGAATAAGCTAACACATGGTAGGCTTATAAGTCAACACATGGTGGGAAAATATGCTTCAGTTATAGGTCATAGAACAGTCACAAGTGTAAAAAAGCAATTATGAAGAAAAAAAGTCAGTGAAAGATTATGCAATTTGTGAGTTTACAACACATGATCCAGATTTACAATGCACAATGTGGCTTAAATGAAAGAAGAACATATTTTTTCTAAACAAAATATATTTTTCTAGCACATTTACAAATCTGCTTATGATTCACATAAAACTGAATACTTAAATTCTAAATTTGTTCAAAGAATAATTAAAAGTTACCTTTTAATAACATTTTAAATGGTATTTTTAATGTTTTAAAGATCATGTTATGATATTAAAATGAAACTATTCTGTAAAAAAAAATTGTTATGAAGACTATGCGCTGAAATTCACCTAATGATTGTAATATGGCATTCACTGGTTTCTATGCAGATCCACAGTACCACCATATGACTCCAGTGGTATTGCACAGCGCACCAGTCTAAAACATATGGAGTGCCAGTGGTGCTGTAATACACAAGGCCTAAAATCTGTCTACCAAGTCTTTTCCTTAGGGGTAAAATAAAATTGCCAACTAAACGGCAAATACCAGAACCTACTACCTACTTCTGAAAAGGTCCCATATTTAATTCTGCTTCACTGATTTTATTTTTAAGTGAACATATCAAGCAATCCTATTTGCTGTATTATGCCTTGTGCTAAAACAGACATAGCGCTGTTCAGTGTCAGACTGAAGTTCATCGAGCCCAATGGAAGTATTATTCTGTAATAATGTAACTCTTTAGTTCTTTCACTAATAGGAAAGAACTAATAGTGAAAGACCTAAACGGTACAAAATGAAAGAATATATTAATTGTGAAATGGACCACGTTGTTTACTACATTATTTGTGCTAGTTGTGATAAAATGTATATAGGGAATACCAAACGTAAAGTTAAACACAGAATAGTGGAACATTTGTTAGGCATTAAGAATGGTAAAACTTTTCTTTCGGGTGTCTCGCGACATTTTTTAGAGGCTAGGAATGATCGACTATAATCGACAAAGTTGAAATCGCACGATTTTTAGGTCGATCGGAAATTTCCGATCAAGCAATATTTTAGGTGACAATCTGCAGATAATCTATTACCATCGCGCCATTTTCGGCGCTTCCTGTCATTCTGACTGTGATGTGTATGGTTGTCATTAGCTGGAAAAATCACATGACTCGTTTTGCATAGAACAGTGTTTCCTATTCAGTATCAGTGTTTCAGTGTCTCTCACTAGAGCAAGACGTGTGCTACGTCTCTCTCAATACAGCTCAGCTCAGAGACACAGTTTTTCTCTTTATTTTAGCTGTGAACATTAGAATATAGGTAGATTAGAGAATTTCAGTTCTTAGTTAGTTAGACAGAGACTTTCAAAGCATCTAGCGCTGTACAGCCGCAAGGGAGGAAGGGGGCGGACGGACAGACAGACAGGCTGGCTTAGGAAAGGAGGGAGTATATTGTGCAGCCCAGACTCTGCTTTGAATTGATTTAAATAATTTTTTCCTTTTTCTATCGATATATTAAAATTGTATTTATTGTGCAGCCCAGTTTTTTTTTCAAAGAGCCACCTTGTACTTAAATTAGGATACAGAAATTTTCTTAGTAACTGTGGTGTATTTCATTGGGGGCAAAACCCCCTTTTTTATCCGTATAACTTTTAAATTGCTGTATTTCACTTTGGTGCGCCCAGTTTTTTTCAAAGAGCCAGTTGGGACTTGTACATTAGGATACAGAAAAAATTTTCTAGTAATGTTGGTGTATTTCATTGGTGCAAAAAACACCTTTTTTATCCATATAACTTTTAAATAACTGTTTTTTCACTTTTGGTGCAGCCCAATTTGTTCAAAGAACCCCTTTGTACTTAAATTGGGGTAAGAAAATTTTCTAGTAACTGTGGTGTATTTCATTGGTGCAAAAAACCCCCTTTTTTATCCGTATTTAAATTTTAAATTGCTGTATTTCACTTTGGTGCAGCCCAGTTTTGTTCAAAGAGCCACCTTTTTACTTACATTTGGAATACAGAAAAATTTTTTAGTAATGTTGGTGTATTTCTTGGTGCAAAAAAACCCTTTTTTATCCCCTATAACTTTAATAGTGTATTTCACTTTAGTGCAGCCCAGTCTTTGTTCAAATAGCCACTTTACTTAATTAGGATACGAAATTTTCTAGTAACTGTTGGTATTTCATTGGTCAAAAAACACTTTTTGTTATCCGTTAAACTTTTTAAATAGCTGTATTTCCTTTAGTGCAGCCCAGTCTTTGTTCAAAGAGCCACCTTTTTACTTTAATTAGAAAACAGAAAATTTTCTAGTAACTGTTGGTGTATTTCATTGGTGCAAAAACCCCTTTTTTATCCGTATAACTTTAAATAGTTTTATTTCAAATTTAGTTGGCCCCGTTTTGTTCAAAAGCCACCTTGTTCTTAATTAGGATACAGAAATTTTCTAGTATCTGTGTGTATTTCATTTCAAAAAACGACCCCCTTTTTTATATTTTCCCGGGTTAACCTTTTAATTAAGGCCTTTTATTTATTTTGTTGAAAAAACAGTTCCCGTTCAAGGAAATCCCACTTAAAAGGAAACAGGATTTTCTTAGATTTTAAAAGGGTGTTTATTTATTTGGTGAAAAAATCTTTTTTAAACCGTTTCTTTTTAAAAAAGTTTAAGCATTTGGTTTGGCCCCGTTTTCAAAGAGACCTGTCAAAAACTCTTTCATACATTTTAAATTTTTATCTTTCTGAAACACGGGGCGAAATGCAGGTGGTAAGCGAGCAAAGAGGGGTTTTAGGACAAAGGAGGTAGAGGTACGAGAGAAGGTGCTCCCTTTCCCGTGCTGGTGACAACACGTCAGGCCTGTCATTGTTTGGGGCGGTTTCCCTGTGAATTTTCAGTAAAGAACAGCGTCGCCAATCTGTTCTTCAGTGGTTAATGCAACCTGATCCGCAGTTTACTCCTTCCCCCAGTCACGGCCAAAAATGTGTCATCATCATGTCACATCCATCCACTGAAGCGAAGGCAGCCCAAATGTAAACTTTTGTACCCACATGGGGATAATCCATTTTCGGGGAAACTCTTTGATGAAAAATGGGGTTTGGGGATCAAAAAGGCTTTTAAAAAGATCAAGAGGCCAAAGAGATTTTTTTGGGTCTGCTCTGAGCCCAATTGCTGATGCCATAGGGGAGGAAAAGGGAAGCGGGTCAGTCGCCACAAATCCGAGCGGTCGACAACACGGGCGTGTTTTGCTTGTAGCCCGCCCCCAGGTGTAGAATGTAGGACTGTTTTGAGCGTTTTTTATCGACAAAATTGAAATGGGCAAGGTTTTTTGGTGATCGAAATTTTCAGATCATGCGATTTTAAAGGGTTAAAAAATCTGTGCCATCTTTAAGACGCCCCATTTTCGGCGCTTCCGTATTTTGGGGCCAGCAAATCAGATTGAATAGAGCAGGGGAGATTGTGTGCGCGTCATGAGGGTTTGTGTTGGTTCCCCCCCCCCCCCGATTGGGGGAAAAATCACATGCCCCTTTTTTTTAACATAGAACAGCCCTCCTGTTCAGCCTTGTGTCTCTCGCGTCTCATGGGGAATAGGATCCTCTGCCGTGGCAAACGTCGCGAAATAGTCATTAGCACAGAGAAACCTCACATTAGCTGTGACCCTTTCCCAATTTTTAGTTGTTAAAATTTGAAGATTTTATGTAGTTAGCTAGAGTTTTTTTAAAGCAGCATTCCCGCGTAAAGTCACGAGGGGTAGGGGGGGGGGGCCCGCGGGCAAACACAGACGCCTTCTATAAAGAACACTGGATAAATTCCCCAAGACTTAGTGTAACATTGCACTGCAATATCTTTATTTTTAACAGTTTGCTTTTTAAATTTTTCCCTGGATATTGGGCAGCCAAATTTTTTATATTGGAAACCCCTTTCTATTTAACTGCGGGTTTTTTTGTTGCAAAACTCCAATTTTATTTCAGTATACTTTCAGATAGGTGTTCATTTTCAATTTTCCCCTTTCCACCTGTGTTGATATATCCACCTTGCGTTAAATTACAATCCAGCAATCTTGAGTCAGCACAGGTTTTGTTCCAAAAAATCCCGTGTATATAAAAACATAACGTTACGTTTTTTTTGACTTTTTGCGCACCCAGCTTTTTTCATTGAGCGGAAACCACGTAAATTTTAAAAAACAGCAATTCTATATTTCCCACAGATAAATTTGAAAGGTGCAAAAAATACTGTGTGTTACGAAAACATAACAGATTGTTTTTTGTTTTTTTGCGCCCCGCTTTTTTCATTGAGCAATCCACGTAAATCTTTAAAACAGAAATTTTAATAGTCACCACAGGTGAATTGAAAGGTGCAAAAAATGGTATTAAAAGAAAAAATAACAGTTAGTGTTTTTTACTTTTGCGCACCCAGCTTTGTTCATTGACGAGATCCAGTAAATTTAAAACAGCAATTCTATAGTCCCCCACGGTGAATTAAAAGGGTTTGCAAAAAATCCCGTGTTTATAAAAAACAAAACAGATCGTGTTTTTTTGATTTTTCCCAAACCCACTTTTTTATTGACGAGCACCCCGAAAAATTTTAAAACAGAAAATCTATAGTCACCCGGGTAAATTTTGAAAGGTGCAAAAAATACAGTGTTTTATAAAAAAAATAACAGATACGTTTTTTTGACTTTTGCGCACCCAGCTTTTTTCATTGACGCAGCTCCGAAATCTTAAAACAGAAATTCTTTAGCCCCACGGGTAAATTTAAAGGTGAAAAAAAAAACCGTGAAATTATAGAAAACATAAAAAATCGTGTTTTTTTTTTTCACCCCAGCTTTTTTAATTAGACCCCGTAAATTTAAAACCAGCAATTTTGTTTTGATTAAAAGGGAAAAAATACCGGTTTTATAGAAAAACATAACTTTCTTTTTTTATTTTGCCACCCCGCGTTAAAAATGAGTAGATCCAGTAATTTCTTAAAAACAGATTCAGCACCAGGTGAATTAAAAGGTGCAAAAATCGGGGATTATACGAAACTCAATCTTTTTTTTACTTTGCGCACCCCGTTTTTCCCCATTACCCAGACCCCCAACTAAAAAATTAAAAAGCAAAATTCAATGTACCCCAGGTGAAATTTGAAAGGGTCAAAAAATCCTTTTGAAACAAAAACATAAAGATAAGTGTTTTTTGTTGCGCCCCAGTTTGTTCATTGACGCAGCATTGGGGTAAATCTTAAAAGAAATTCTTGTACCACGGTTGGGGAGCGAAATCAGGACGACCAAGTCACCTGTGTTGATGTTATGATGAGAACATTGCGGATCCATCCGGCTTTTTCCGCAGAATTTGCTTCGAGCGCTTCTCAGTGGACGAGGAGGAAGACTGGGGTGTGTCAATAGGGGCCGCCACAAAAGGGAGAGGGGTCGCAGAAGTCCGGATATGATTCCGCCAGCCCGGCAGCGGCAAACCCCCTCCTCCTTATCGCCGTCAAAAAGGTCCCCGGACCTCCAAAGCCTGGGCCCTTTTTTAAACAAGCCTCTGATTCACCCAGGATGTCATATGCCGCCTTTGACTAAAACGCTTTAAATGAGGCAAAGAACCCTTAAGTGGGGAACCACCACCCAACATGTCTAGTCACATGCGCGAAACATGGTTTTAAATGGAGCGAAACCATTGCCAAAAAAGGCCAGACCGACGCCGGGGCTCCAACCCTGTCACAACCTCTGTCTCCCCCTCCTTCCTCCGCAAACCCCCAAGCGTTCCTCAGGCCCATGTCTCTCAAATCTGATCAGGGTCACCTCCCCTTTTGCCTCCCCGTGCCCCCGGGACCACCCACCCCAAGACCCATCCTACCTTTTCCTTGCCCGTTTGAACCGCACGCCGTACAGCGGCCCGTCTGCAGCCCGCCTTTTGTCTTTAGGTTTGGGAGCAGAAGAAAATTTTAAAAACCCCAAAACCTCCCAAAGCCCAAAAACCCGAATTTTGGGGATTGCCCGGCTTTTGGCCTTGGAAATGTTGTCTTTCCGTCTGGGGGACACGATGGGTTCCCCCACTCATGGCCCCAGTCGCCCCCCAATACAATGCCCAGCCCGCATTTCTTTGCCAAAAAGCCGTCCTGCCCTGGCCAGCCACTTTTCATCTAAAATTTAAGCGGTTGTCTGTATCTGTGTCCGGAAAAGTCCATTCACCCCGAACATGGACTAGTAAGCACGGGCCCAAGGCCGCTATATCTCTGTGACCCCTTTAAAGGGTTAGCTGGGTGGGTGTCTCTGGGTGATGGTGGTCTCAGGCTCGGCGCCGCTCTTCAAAACCGCAGGGATGGTGCAGGGCTCTTTTCCCCCCCAAAGGGCCTCGGTGGGATCACGGCCCAAAAGACACCAGGGGCCCTGTTTAAATTAATCTGCCTTGGAGACCGTCCACACACAGGTCAGGAGCTGTGGACGGCTCCCCCGCAAAAGGACCGAGCGCTGGTGGGTGACAAGAACTTGTGCCAGGCAAGGTGGGTGCGATAAGGGCGAAATTGTGGCCGCCTTAAGTCGGTTTGGGTGGAGAAATCCCCTTTCCTGGACATGTCATGAACCTTTGGGCCCGAAATTTCTAAAGGTCCCGGGGCTGGACTGCCGCTGAAAAAGACTGAGGGCTGATTCGCATTCCGCCCCTTCGCACCCTGCTTCGTCCGCCCGGCTGCGGTTTTTAGCTCAGCTCGGCCCCCGCAACCCCCCTTTTATTGTTGAGTGGGAACACGCTGGAATTCCACCCTCCCCAAAGCTCCCCGCGATTGTGGGGGAGCAATTGCCATTACGCAGTATGAAGTGACACATGGCCTGACAAGCGCGGTGCGGGGCCTGGGGGGGTTGGCCACCGAGAGTGGAGGCAGGTGAAAGAGCTCTGCACCATCCTTGCCAGTTTTGAAGAAGCCACCAAAAGGTCAGTGCGGGCATGCCCTTTTCAGCATAGCATTGTGGTGTCTTAGTTCTGGGAACGACGTTGGACCTCTGAACATCAGGGCCCCCCACGATGGGGAGGAAACGGACACAAATGCGGAACGGGGGCCCCTTTTTCTCCGTCAAATCCACAAGGGCCCCACAGTTTTCAATTTTTTCGGTTTCATTAGGCATGGTTCAGGGGCCAGAGCAGTGCAGGGGGCACCTCAGCTTCAGGGTGCATCATCTAGGGGAAGTCAGGGGTGTGTTTAAGCTGGCCCGGGGGAAGGGAGGAGGAAGGAGGAGGGGAGGGGGTATTCCCAGACACCAACGTCCCCGCCTTGGAAAAAGGTTTGGTGATTTTTAGGAAGATGAGTTTGCTATCCCCCCCAAACCCCGATACTTGGGAACTCAAGGTCCATCTATCACTGAGTGTGGGAAGCTCCATTTCCTTCCACATGATCCCTGCATTAAGGCCTTTAAAATGAAACAAAATTTACTGGGTGGCCCCCTTTCCGGGTCCCCGGTAAAAACAAAAAAATCAGCACTTTTTCCTTCCACCCCCCCAAAATAGAGAGTAAAAAGCAGGGAAAAGGAGACCTTTTTTGATCAACGGAGACTCTTTGCGTCTGTTCACGTTCTTCAAATGTACGGTGGAAAAACGCCAGCGAGTGCAGCATAGAGTGCCCGTTGGGGGTCGTTTGCCACATGTCTAACCAGTTTGTCCCGGTACCCAAATACGATCAGGGGAACAGAATCGGCAAAAGAAATGAGTCAGACACGAGTTTTGGTTCAAATCTCATCATGTTCAAGAATTCTACCACAATACAATGCTTACCAACATATTTTTTATGACATGGGGGGGAGGGAACGAGTAGTCCATATTTTGGCAGCTTCTGATAGATTTCTTGGTCCCGTTGCCTTGAGTAAAAGTCTCTGGGGTTGCTCCCGAACTCAGTTAATTTCCCGTAAAAAAGA
>JAODAL010084165.1:0-11011 GCA_025379985.1 Phyllomedusa bahiana
CATGCGCCCCGAAACAGGGTCTTGAACCCCTTCCCCAATTAAAAGTCTGATGCTCTACCGACTGAGCTATCCGGGCTCTGTGTACATTGTAAACTTTAGGTCTTGAAAAACGCTTTCTTTGGCAAGCTCCAGCTAAATGCGGAATGGGTCCTGGAACATTCCTCACCCCTTGGAGCCATAATGCACTGCAAAGGTGTCAGAAGAGTGACCACTTCTCGCCAGAGCTCAAGACATCCAGTTTATGGCCTGCTGTCTTACTATCCTGCCATCCAAGCATTACACTGGGAAACTAATCCTGGGGAAAAGATGGCGCCACCATGCACCAAGGGAGAAAGGCAAGCCAGCGGAGAGACCATGACAATCTAGGCAATTTTTTACTGGGGAACCTTGGGTCCTGACAATCTCCATTATATGTTATATGTGCAGGGAGGGATGCTATTATCTATTGTTATATGTGCAGGGAGGGATGCTATTATCTACTGTTATATGTGCAGGGACGGGGGCTATTATCTACTGTCAATAGTGCAGGGAGGATGCTATTATCTACTGTTATATGTGGGGAGGGGGGCTATTATCTACTGTCATATGTGCAGGGAGGGATGCTATTAACTACTGTCATATGTGCAGGGAGGGGGGCTATTATCTACTTTTTTACGTGCAGGGAGGAGCTATAATCTACCTACATATGTGTGTGGGGCCTATAAGCTCCCCTAAATATACACGTGCTGTGGGGCCTATAAGCTATCTATATACCTGCTGGGGGACCCAAAACCTGCCTATATACCTGCTAGGGGACCTAAACTTGGCTATATACCTGCTAGGGGACCTAAACCTGCCTATATACCTGCTGGGGGACCTAAACCTGCCTATATACCTGCTGGGGGACCTAAACCTGCCTATATACCTGCTGGGAGACCTAAACCTGCCTATATACCTGCTGGGGACCTAAACCTGCCTATATACCTACTGGGGGACCTAAACCTGCCTATATACCAAACTGGGGGATCCATAACTTGCCTATAATACCTACTGGGGGACCCATAACCTCCCTATATACCTGCTGGGGGAAAATATAAAACTACACACCTACCTACTGGGAGATATAAAAATTTATATAAACCACCTACTAGAGGACGCATAATTTTACTGGGGGACCCTTTTCCCCTTCACTGGGGACACATAAATTTACTGCGTTGTGAAGTCGCTAACAGTCGTTAAGCCGGTTGTTAAGGCCTCACTCAAGTCAGTTGATAAGAGTTAGCAATCGACTCCGCGGACTCCAGTCGGTTGTTAAGCCAATTGTTAAGGCCTCAAGTCGATTGTTAAGACCTTAGCAATCGACTCCGGGGACTACCTGAGACGATGGGTCTCCCAGGGGGGTGTTGGATGGATTTGTGAACTTTCGGGACTATATAGAAGAGGGGACCACGTGGTTGTTCATTGATAAGAGATTTCCTGATGCTATCAGTTATTACATTCTCAATAACCGCTTAATTTAGTATATTATTAATGATATTCTGAATCTCATTTGTAGGGTCCTTATTAAGTTTCATATATACTTGTGTTTCATTAAGCTGTCTACTAACTTCATCTACATATTGCTGTCTATCTTGAACTACAGAGGCACCCCCCTTATCTGCTTTTTTATGATTACTGAATTATCAGTCTTAAGTTCTTTTATAGCTTTGTTTTCCTCTTTACTCAAATTTGGTGGAACCTTTTTAACATATTCCCAACCTCGAGTTACCTCTTCAAGTACAAGTTGTTGAAACACTGTTAAAGATGGACATTCTATCTCTGGGTCAAAAGTACTATGTTTATATGTTTTTTTGGAGCCATAACATCATCATTTTTCATTAACTTTTTTTGATGAAAAAACATTTTTACTCGTATATTGCGATACAGCTTATACAAATCAATTTCAAAATCAAAGAGTTCTTTAGAATATGTGGGCACAAAATTCAGTCCCTTATTCAAAACAGCTGTTTGCGCCTCTGTCAGCTGTTTCGAGGAGATGTTTAGAACAAGATTTTCTAAGTCTTGTTCTTTTTGGATCTTCCTACACCTGGGCGTTTCTTTATTTCTTGGTCTACATCTCCAGATGTCGCGCCACGATCTCCTAATAAGGTTAGATCTTCCAAAAAAGGTTGTTTTCTATCCTTAGGCCTCAGTTTCATTTGCTCAGTCCCGTTCACACTTGATTCGCTGGAGGACGCGTCTGATGATTTATCACTTCTTTCTTTATTATACCGATTCACTCTCCTGAATCGGCTCCTCTCTTCAGCACATGTATAGACTCTGTTATTCAGGTAGTCCTGACAATCTCCATATCTAGAATTTTTCAGGAGTGCTTTGAGGGATATGATAAAGAGTTGGAGATCCGGACTTGCCATTACTTGATTTACAATCTCTGTGTGTTAAACAAGTGTGATCCTTCCTCATAAGAACTCAATTTGAGACTTGCAGGACTCTCGACCACGTGCGCAACACATAAGAAGGTCAACTTGTGGAGCTAGCTCGTAGCAGGCCAGATAGGGAACGGTTTAATTGATAATTTCTGCTTGGTGTTGGGATGAAAGTGTTGGAGATGGACTTGCATACTTGATTCTACAAATTCTCTGGCTTGAAACAAGGGTGATTCACCAAGAACTGCAATCTGAGGGACTTGCATAGGATATTACTCACGTGCTGCCTTGACCACGTGGCACCTATACAAGGACACATGTGGAGCTCAGCACATAGCGGGCCCAAGGTGGTTTAACATCGATATTTCTGCTTGGTGTTGGAGATTCAAGACTTGCATACTTGAGTATACAATTTCTGGGTTTAAAAACAAGTGGTGATCCACCAAGAAACTCATCTGAGACTTGCAGGACTCTTACCACGTTGCTGCTGACCAAGTGCCACACTTCAGATTGGACACAATATGTAACTTAGCACATAGCAGACAATGAGGTTAAAATGTTATTTCTTGCTTTGGTGTGTGCATTACCTGTCTTTTTTTAATCCTATCAAAAGAAGCAAGCGGCCCTGAACAGGGATGAATCCTGGACCCTATAGAAGATTAAAAGTCTGATTGACTCTACCGACACTGAGATCACTCACGGGCTGCTGTGTACATTGTTAACTTTAGGTCTGAACAATCGCTTTTCTTTGGCAAGCTCCGCTAAATGCGGGAATGGGTCCTGGACACGTTGCCTCAGAACCCTTGGAAGCCATTTAATGGCCCACTGCAACGGGGGGGAAGATGTCAGAAGGAGTGACACTTTCATCGCCAGCGTCTAAAGACATTCCAGTTTATGGGCCTGCTGTCTTACTATCTCCTGCATTCCAAGCTTTACAATGGGAAACTGTAAACCTGGGGAAAAGATGGCGCCACCCTGCACCAAGGAGAGAAAGGCAAAGGCCAGCGGAGAGACTCCATGACAATCTAGGCAATTTTTTATGCGGGATCCTTGGGTCCTGACCAGTTCTTTTCATATCCATAGATCATGGTCAGGGAATGCATTGAGGGTTAGGAGAAGGAACGTGGGAGATTCTGACTTGGATACTAGATTCTGCAGTTCTGTCTGGTTAAAACAATTGTGATCCCCAAGAACTCAATGTTTGCTGAACTTTCAGGACTCTATCCACGTAGCTGATACATTCCTGGTGACACAATAAGAAATCACACATTACGAAGCCCACATGGAGTCCATGTGAAACAGCTTCTTTGGCAGCAACTAACGGACATAGGCAGCATCAAGAATGTGGTTTAAGTGCTATGCTGCTAGGTGTGGACCTCGACCAGTCTTTAATTTCTTCGTATTAAAAAACCTTAAGCATCCGAAAACAGGGACTTGAACCCTGGACCTGCAGATTAAAAGTCTGATGCTGTCTTACCGATGAGCTATCCGGGGGCTCTGGGTACTACACCAACTGTAAGTCTGTGAAAAAAGCTGTCTCTTTGGCAAGCATCATCCCCAAAGGTGGAATTGCGGTCCTGGACCTAGGTTAAAACACCCATTGGAGCAATAATGGCCCTGCAAAAGTTTCAAAACAGTGCACTTTCGCTAGAGCGTAAGACATCACAACTTATGACTGCTGTCTAAACAATTCTCCAACCAAGCATTACACTTGGACACTAAAGCCTGTGGAGTAAGCTGGACGCCAGTATGCCCATGGAGAGAATAGGAAAGGCTGGTCGAGGCACCGTAGCCCCCCGACGATCTAGACAGTGTTCTACTGCAAAGGTTTCCGCCGAGTGGCCACTTCTCACCAGAGGCTGAAGGAATCCAGTTTAATGGCCCGCCGGGTATCTTACTATCCTGCCACTCCAAGCATTTTACAACTGGGAAACTAAACCTGGGGGAAAAAGATGGCTGGCCACCATGCACCAAGGTGAGAAAGAGGCAAAGCCATCGCGGAAGAGACCATGACCAAATCTAGGCAATTTTTTGTAATGGGAGATCTTTGGGTCCTGACAATCTCTCCATATCTAGATATGGTCAGGAAGTTTGCATTGAGGGATACGAGAAGGAGTTGGAGATCTGGGACTAGGTACTAGATTCTGCAGTTCTCTGGTTAAAAGATTGTAGATCATCCAAGAAATCAATTTGTGACATTTTCAGGACTTCTAACCACGTGGCTGTTCACATTTGGTGGAGAGACACTGTAAGAGCACCACATTACGAAAGCCCCATGGAGTCCATGTGAAATAGCTTCTTTGGCAGCACCTAACGGACATAGGCAGCATCAAGAAGGTGGTTTGATTGCACTATTTGTTGTGGTGTGGATCCTCGACCAGTCTTTATGTTCTTCGTGTATTAAATAGAATTACGCCGAAAGAGGAACTTGGAATTCTGGGGTCCCTCAGATTAAAAGGCCTGATGCTCTACCGAAATGAGCATATACGGGCTTCTGGGTACATCACCACTTTGTCTTGAACAACGCTCTCTTTTGGCAAAGCTACATCCAAAATGTGGATGGCGTCCTGGATCCTTTAAACACCATTGGAGCCATAATGCCCTGACCAAAAGGTTTCTGAACCAGTTGCCTTTTCTCGCTAGAGAGAGCTTAAGACATCCGACTGTTTGGGTCAATGTCTGTCGCTAAAAATTCTACCATCCATGCATTAACACTTGGGTCCATTAAGGCCTGTGGACGGAAGATGACGCATAGTATGCCCCTTGGGAGAAGGAAAGCTAGCGGTATGGGCACCGGTTGCACGATCTAGACACAATGGTTTCTACTGGGAATCCTTGGGGGTCGTACATTCGCTCCACTTCAAGAATTTGTGTCAGGAAATGCTTGGAATCATTTCGATGAAAGAGTTGAGCTTCAGACTTGGATTTGCTGTACTCTTGGAGCTAAACAATGCTGAGTCCACCAAAGAATCAATTGGTATGACTTACAGGACTCTACACCATGTCGGTACTCACGTCTTAGTTCCACACAGAGACCAAAGGACTCAAATGGGGGTTTCGGTGGTGTCTCAAACACTTTGTGTGATATTAAGAAGGCTCAAGAATGGGGACTCTTTGGCAAAACCTCCATCGAAAGTGACAATGGAGTCTGGAACATTTAATACCCTTGGGAGCATAATGCACTGCAATGGTTTGTCCGCGATTGGCCACTTCTCGCCAGAGCTGAAGACATAGGAATTTGGGGCCTACTGTCTTACTATCCTGCCATCCAAGTATTATACTTGGACCCTAAACCTAGGGAAATGATGGCGCCAGGATGCACCAAGGGAGAAAGGCAAGCCAGCAGAGGGACCATGATGATCTTGACAATTTTGTACTGGGAAACCGTGAGTCCTGACAATCTCCATATCTAGAATTTTTCAGGAGTGCTTTGAGGGATACTTGTGAAAGAGCTTGGAGATCCGGAGACTTGCTACTTGATTCTACAATTTCTGGTTAAGACAAGTGTGATCCACAAGAGACTCAATCTGCAGACTTGCAGGACTCTTACCACGTGCTGCTGACCACTCGTGCCCACATACCGAAGGGACACATGTCGGAGCTCTGAGCACTAGTCGGGGCCAGGAGGTTTAAATGATGATTTCTGCTGGTTGTTGGAAAGATAGAGTTGGAGATTCAGGACTTGCCTACTGATTCAGACAATTCTGCTGGGTTAAGCAACGTGTGATCCTCCAAGAACTGCCAATTTGTGACTTGCAGGAGCTTCTTACCGCACGTGCTGATGAGTCCTGAGGTGCCAACATTGATGGACACAAATGGACACTAGGCTACATAAGCAGACCAATGAGGTTTAAATGATATTTCTGCTTGGTGTGTGCCTGACCTGTCTGTTTTTTAAGCCTTCTCGCAAGAAAAAGCAGTAGCGCCCGAAGCAGGGACTTGAACTGGACCCTCAGATTGAAAGTTCTGGGATGCATCTACCGACTGAGACTATCCCAGGCTCTGTGTACATTGTAAACTTTAGGTCTTGAAAACGCATTTCTTTGGCAATAGCTCCAGCTAACTTTGCGGGATTGGGTCCTGGAATATTATCTCACCCCTTGGGAGCCAATATCATGCCACTTGCAACAGAGTTTGACAGAAGCAGTACAGCCACTCTCCGCAGAGTTCAAGACATCCAGTTTATGGCTGCCTGTCTTACTATCGATGCATCCAGCATATACAATGGGAAACTAATCCTGGGGAAAAGATGGCGCAGCATGCAACCAAGGGATGAAAGGCTAAGCCAGCGGAGTGAAAATGACAATCTGGGCAATTTTTTCACTGGGGAACCTTGGGTCCTGACAACCTCATATCTAGATAGGGTCAGGACTGCATTGAGGGAACGAGAAGGAGTGGAGATCTGGACTTGGATACTTGATTATGCCAGTTCTCTGGTTAAACAATTGTTGATCCACCAAGGAACTCAATTTTGTGACTTTCAGGACTTCTAACACGTGCAGATAACATCTTGGTGACACTAAGAATGAGCACACATACGATAGCCACATGGAGGTCATTGTGGATAAACAGCTTCTTTGGCAGCACCTAACGGACATAGGCAGCATCAAGAATGTGGTTTAAGTGCTATTGCTGCTAGGTGTGGACCCCCGACCAGTCTCTTATTATCTTCATATCTAAAAGTTATCGCCCGAACAGGGACTTGAACCCTGGACCCTCAGATTAAAAGTCTGATGCTCTACCGACTGAGCTATCCGGGCTCTGGGTACAATGCCAACTTTAAGTCTTGAAAAAGCTCTCTTTTTGCAAGCTCCAACCAAATGTGGAATGGGTCCTGGAACCTTTAACACCCTTGGAGATTATTGCCCTGCAAATGTTTCAGACCCGTTGCAACTTCTCGCTAGAGCTTAGAGACATCCAATTATGGACGGTCTGTCATAACATTATCTACCTTCAAAGCATGCACTTGGACCCTAAGCATGTGGAGGAAGTTGACGCCAGTATGGCCCCACTGGAGAAATAGGAAAGCTGGCGGAGGGCCACAGTGTCGACTACTAGACAGTGTTTCTACTGCATCGTTTTCCGCGTGAGGTGGCCCACCTTCTCACCAGAGCTGAAGACACATCCAGTTTATCGGCCTGCTATCTTATATCCCTGCCATCAAGCATTTACACTTGGGAAAACTATACCTGAGGAGGAAAACGATGGCGCAACCATGCACCAAAGGAGAAATGCAAGACAGCGGAGATACCATGACAATCTAGGCAATTTTTTACTGTGTAACTTTTGTTACTGACAATATCCATATCTAGATATGGTCAGGAATGCATTGTGGGTACGAAGAAGAGAGTTGGAGTATCTGGACTTGGATACTAGATTCTGCAGTTCTCTGGATAAACAATTGTGATACACCAAGAACTCAATTTGTGACTTAGGAACTCGTAACCATGTGCTGATAACATCTGTGGTTGGACATTTAAGAAGCACACATTACGAAAGCCCACATGGAGGTCCATGTGAAATAGTTTTTGGCAAAGACACCTTAATAACGGACTTAGCAGCATCCAAGAATGTGGTTTAAGTGCTAGATTGCTGCTGAGGTATGGGCCTCACCAGTCTTTTTTTTCTTCGTATAAATAGCATGCGCCCGCCCCCCCCCCCCCCCCCCCCCCCTCCCCTCCACCCCCCCCCCCCCCCCCCCGCCCCCCCCCCCCCCCCGAGGGACTTGAACCCTGGACCCTCAGATTAAAAGTCTGATGCTCTACCGACTGAGCTATCCGGGCTCTGGGTACAACGCCAACTTTAAGTCTTGAAAAAAGCTCTCTTTGGCAAGCTCCATCCAAATGTGGAATGGGTCCTGGAACCTTTAACACCCATTGGAGCCATAATGCCCTGCAAAAGTTTCAGACCAGTTGCTTTTCCTTTTTCGCTAGAGATTTTTCTTCTGTTTAAGACATCCATCTTATGGTCTGCTGTATAACAATTCTACCATCCAAGCATTACATTGGACACCTATTGCCTGTGGAGAAGATGATGCTGTATGCCCCCTTGGGAGAAAAGGAAAGATGGTGGATGGCACCGTGGTCGAATCAAGAACAATGTTTTACTGGGAATTCCTTGCGGTCCCAGACATCTACCACATCACGAAATTTTTCAGGAATGCTTGGATTCATAACGAGGATAGATGTTGTATATGAGGCTTCTTGATTTGGATTTTGCAGCGGTTCTCTGGGTAAACAAGGTGGAATCCACCAAAGAACTACATGTTACTGATATTACGGGAGCACTCTAACCATGTGGTTCTCAGGTCTTAGTTCCACTTTCACTCAATAGGACT
This sequence comes from Phyllomedusa bahiana, assembly GCA_025379985.1. Classification (NCBI taxonomy): domain Eukaryota; kingdom Metazoa; phylum Chordata; class Amphibia; order Anura; family Hylidae; genus Phyllomedusa; species Phyllomedusa bahiana. The sequence goes on from JAODAL010084165.1 coordinate 8,743, forward strand.
CTGATGGACCCTTTTTTTTTTCACCGGCCTTACTGCTCGTCTTTTCCTTGATTTGGTGCCTCTGATTTCCGTTTGAGGTTACGTGGAGTCATGTGATCAAAATCCTCAGAATGGACTCTTGCAAACTCCTCCGGAAAGTACAATAGGGTCCTGGATCATTTCACAATCTTTTGGAGCCATAATGAACTAGTCAAAGGTTTTCCGCCGGATGGTTTAGTGGCCTGTTCCTCGCCAGAGCTGAGACATAGAATTTTGGCCTCCTACCTATCTGTCTTACTATCCTGCCATTCACCAAGAAAAATTTTTTTGGGCCCCAAACCTAAAGGGGAAACAGGCCCCGGAAAGCCCCAAGGGAGAAAGGGGGCAAGCCAGCAGAGGGAAACCAATGATCTAGGAAAATTTTGTACCTAAAACCCCGGGAGTCCTTTGACAATCCCATACTAGAATTTTTCAGGGTTGTTTTGAGGGGAAATGAGAAAGATTGGAGTTTCCGGATTTGCATACTTGTTTCTCCAATTTCTGGTTAAAACAATTGTGATCCCCCCAAGAACTCAATCTGAACTTGCAGGACTCTTACCCCCCTTGCGCTACCAGGGCCCAAACATACAAGGACACATGGGGATGCAACAAAGCCCGGCCCAAAAGGGGTTTAAAAATGATATTTTTTCCCTTGGGGTTTTGGGAAAAAGGGTTGGGAAAATTTCAATTTTGCATACTTAAATTCTAAAATTTCTCGGTTTAAAACAAGTGTTTTCCACCAAAATTTGGATCTAGTTTAAAATTGCATTTATCTTTAAAAATTTTTGGATCCCCAAAGAACCCCCTTTTTTTTGTGACAACAGGCCCAAACCCCACGGTTTAATAAAAAGGGCCCCATAAAAGCCCCCAAACGAAGCCCACAGGGTTCCGGGGAAAAACCCGCCCCAATTTTTGGGGCAGAAACCTAACGGAAAAAAGGGGCAGCATCAAAAAATGGGGTTTTAAAGTTCAATTTGCAAGGTTTGGGACCTCGACCATTCCTTTATTTTTTTGGGAAAAAGAAAACGCCCGAACGGGGACTTAAACCCCGGGAAACCCCCCAAAATTAAAAGCCGATCGCACCGACAAGCTATCCGGGCCGGTACAACACCAACTTTAAGCCCTTGAAAAAAGCCCCTTTTTGGCAAGCTCCATCCAAATGTGGAATGGGGCCCCGGAACCTTTTAAAAAACCCATTTTGGGGCCAAATGGGCCCCGCAAAAAAATTTTCCCCGGGCCAAAGGGCCTTTTTTCTCGCAAAAGGGTTTAAAACAACCAACCTTAATGGTCGCTGCTAACAAAACCCAAAACCCCCAAACCCTTTAAATTACCCCTAGCCCCGGGAGAAAAAGCCCCCCAAATGCCCCCCTGGGAGGGGAAAGCGGCGGGGGCAAACCGTTTTCCCATCTAACAAAACCGGGAATCCTTGGGTCCCCCCAAAATTTTCCCCCCCCTCCCAAAATTTTTCAAAGAGGAATCATACAGAAAGAAACCCACAAGGATTTTGGCAGCCTGGGGTTAAAAAACGGGTTTTAACCACCAAGAACCAAAGTTCTGACTTTCCCGGCCTTAAAACCCTTAGGGAAAACCCCGGGCTTAGTTTCCACATTTCCAAAAAGGCCCCAAAGGAGGTTTCAAGGACCATTTTAAAAAAAAACCCAAAATGAACCTTTTGGGGAAACCCATCGGAAAAAACCCCCGGGCCTGGGCCCCTTTCCCCCCCAAATTTTGGGCCAAAAAATCCCTGCCAAAAAGGGTTTGGGGCCCCATGGCCACCTTCCGCCAGAGCGAAAAAAATTGGGAAAAGGCCTCCGCCAACCCCCCTCCTCCACCCAAACCAACTGGGACCCCCCCCTAGGAAAAAGGCCCCGGAAGCACCCCAAAGGGAAAACCCGCAAGGGAAACCCTGGGTGATCTAAGGGGAATTTTGAACTTGGAAACCGTGGGGAAAACCGACAAACCCATAACTAAATTTTTCAGGAAATGGGTTGAGGGAAAAATGAGAAAGATTTTGGGGTTCCGGGCCCTTTCATACTTGAATTTTAACAAAACCTGGTTTTAAACCCCCCGGGGATCCACCAAGAACCAATCGGGGACTTTCAGACTCTTACCACGGCTGCGGGCCCCGGGGGCCCATACGAATGGGCACAAGTGGACCCAGCACATAGCAGGGGCCCAAAGGGGGTATTTAAAAGAAAATTTTCCCGCTTGGTTTTGGAGAAAGAGTTTTGGGGATTCAATTTCATACTTG
>JAODAL010084166.1:0-11010 GCA_025379985.1 Phyllomedusa bahiana
AAAAAAAATTTTTTGGTTTTAAAGCACTCCCCCAATGGTAAAGCACAGGAAATGTAACCAAAACCCGATTTTTTCCCCATCTCTCACCTAATTTTAAAAAATGGTACTCTGAGGTCCAACCCCGGGTACCGGGGTATATGAGTTTGATCCACAAACCCAGCACGACTGCATTTTAAGGGTTTTTGGGGGAGAAGTGGGTTTTTAATTTGTTTTAAATTCTTTTGGCGGCTTAAAGAAAAAGTTTTACCGGGAATTCAAGTCCTTGTTCGCTTGGGGCGCTTCACCCTGCATGGTTTTCAGCTCATTTTCTAAAAAGGGGACACCAGCATTAGGGTTGCCGTCAAAGGGCGAATGTAGTTTGTAAGCCCTTTTTAAAAAAGTACTACGGGCTGTTTTTGTGCCGTAAAAAGGCCTTGCTTTGGGACAGGTTTTTTTGTTCCTTTTTTTTTTGTTTTCTTTTAAAACCCCCAAAATGCAAAAAGTGTATATTCTCACAAAAAAAAATTGCAGGGGATGTGATCTGTCAAGGCCAATGAAAAAGTAAGGGGCCCCCCAACAAAACTTTTTTGCTGTTCCCTTGAAAAAAACCCAAAACATCCCGAAAGAGGTTGGGGGATCAATTGTCCCTTGCTGAAGGCCAAAAAACCCAAAAATAGTGCCCCGCATCTGAATGGGTGACAAACCCCAAACTTCAACCAGAAGCATCTAGGGGGCCTTACAAGGTACCGGGGTTTCAGGGGATTAAGGAAACATGATGGCCCCACATTCTCCCCTGACCTGGGATTTTCCCCAGAAGGGCACTCACCCCTACATCTAATGCACAAAAATGACAACAAAAAAACATGAGCGTGAAAAATTTAATAGTGTTGTGCGCAGTGCCTGGACATTGGTTTTTTTCCACGGGGATTTTGTCCTGTTTTGTGCCTCCCCCGGTGCTGGGGGACGACTTTTCCCGCGAGAGCGGAGAAAAGCCCTTCCATTCACTTGTTTTATTCTGTCTGAAAAAACCGGTTTTGGGAAAAAGGAAAAAGTAAAAATATTTTTGGGGGGGGGGACCCGCACGGGTTTCCTTGGCCCCGTAAATTTTTCCCGGTTTTTTTTAGCCATTTTCAAAACGAAACCCTGAAAAACTTCCGCAAACGGTGCCGTGGGGGCATGGCCCTTTGGGGTCCTTTTCCGTAAATTTATCCGGGAGGCTAGGGGTTATGGGCGGGTTTGCGCTAAAGCCCCCCTCCATCCTCTTAAAGGGAATGGTAAAACCAAAAAATTACTTTTTGTTTTAACCACATTTTATATGTTAAACAAATTTAAGAGTTTTTGTTACTTTTCGTTTTGTTCATTTCGACTATACCTTTCAATATATTTTTTAAAGTCCCTGCATTTTCAACTTTGGCCACAGAGCCTAATAAAAGCAGACACTTCCTGTTCGTGTAGAGTAAGTCTGTTGTCAGATAGTCTTTCATTAACTCATGTACAAACAGGGTTACACTGAAAGGTGACAACCAATGTGTATATATTAACACAGGATCTGACAGTCACAATAGAAGATAGTCCGCAGCTTGCCCTCCCTGCACCACTGCCTCTCCAGTCAACAGAGCATGACATAGAAACACTCTCCTATAGAAGTTAATGTGGACAGCATCCTGCACACAGGCTCCGTAAGATACATGAAGCTGCAGTAAAGCATCTCTCTAAATGCTCGTTAAAAGCACTACAGGCAAGAAAGGCTGTTTCCTACAATCATAGCAACCAAATTGAGAAATCTACAATCTGGGATAATAAAAATGGCTAAGAAGAAAATAATTTAAAAAAAAAAAAAAAATTGCGAGATATTTTCCCTTAAACCCCTTACCGCCGAGCCAGTTTTGCCTCTCTGACAGAGCCCATTTTTTTAAATCTGTCATATCACTTTGTGGAGAAAACTTTTTTGACAGAACTTTAACCTACCATGGTATTCAGAGATTAATCTCATTACATATGTGGCTTTAAGATTGTAAGAAATTTTTGTCCAAAAAATGCTTGTTTTATTTGTGGAAAAATATTAGTGAAAAATTAACCATATCAAACTATACTATCAAAAATTTCTGCATGTAAGACAGATAGTTATTCCACATCAAAATAGTATATAACTAGCATCTACCATATTTCCTGCTGTAGTTTTTGCAATCATTTTTTTTAAATGTTTTTTTTTTTTTTTTTTTTTTTTTAACGACATAGGGGGCTTGAAATTTAGTAGTAAATTTCGAAATTTTCAAGAAAATTTTTGCCAAATAATATTTTTTAGGGACTTCCAGTTCTAACGGTGACTTTTGAATGAGACCTGTATGTTAGAATAATCCCCCATAAATAATCTTCATCTAAGAAAACTACACCCCTTAACAGTATTCAAAACCGCTTTTAGAAAAGTTTATTAACCCATTAGGTGTTTTCACAGAATTAAAGCAAAGTGGGAGAGTGAAATTTCAACAATTTACACTTTTTTTGCAGATATCAATATTTATACATTGTTCACCATGAAAAACGGTAAAATGTGAATCAGGATATGCAACTTAATATTGATTCCCAGATTCGCCATTTTCAGAGATATCCATATTGTGGCCCTATAGGCATTAATTGGCTCAAAGACCACAAGTCCCCATAATTGATGGAGCACCTACTGACTCTGGGCCTTATCATTTTCATTACGATTTAATTTAGGGCCATTTCAGGTTTGTGGACACCCTAAGGTGCTAAAACTTAATAAACTCCTCTAAAAAAAACCATAATGGAAACTACACCCTAAGGTGAAGTAAATCCGGTGGTGCAGAGAGTAAAATCGACCTCACAAGGTGTGTCACAAAAATTTTTTAGCGTTAGCTGTGAAAATGAAAATTTTTTATTTTTTTTTCCAATCTGCAATTTCGCTGAGAAGGTTTAATTATTACAAGGAATCCTGGTAAAAAAGCACCAAAACTATTGTTACGCAGTGTTCTTCCAAGTTCGGCAATACCCTACATTGGGTGTAAACTGCCCGGTTTGGGTCGCAAGGCAGGGCGGTACAAGGGAGGGAATGTTGATTTGGCTTTGAACGCAAGAGTTTTGTGGGGCACATGTCGCATTTGCAAAGCCCCCCAAAGTACCAGAACAGGTGAAACCATCCAGAAGACACCCCATTTTGCATGTCAGCACGCCTCATAGATCACATCTAGGGTGTATTGTCATTTTGGGTGGACAGGTGTTCAAAGTTTTTTTTTTTTTTTTTTGTATGCATTGGCTATGATGAAAATGAGGGAAAACGCAATTCCGCCATTGTTTTTTTGTGCTTTCAAAGTTTAACAGCGTTCGCCGTCGCAGTATAAATGAACAGGATTCTTTACTATGTGGTGGGTCGGTAGCAATTGCAGATGATATAGATTTTTATATAGTTTTTTTTATGTTTAGTTACTGTTTTACACAATAGAAATAGGTCTATAAAAAATTGCGTTTTTTATGTTGTCCTGTCTGACAGGCCATAACGTTTTCAGTTTCTGTATACGAGCTTATTCTGGGCTTGTTTTTGTGGATGAGTTTACGTTTTTATTGAGGTACCATTATGGGGGGGGCAAATGCCGCATTGATCCATGTTTTAAGTTAAGGGATTTTGTGAGCATTTTGAACAAAATACAGCATTCTGGGAGTGTTTATTTTTACAGCGGTCACCGTGCAGTATAAACTGACATGTAGTATTACCAGCAGGTCTGATATGGTTAAATGCGATCCCATCTGTAACATTTTTATGTTTTTCCGATGCTTTTACCACAATAAAAACACTTTTATTACAAAAGGAAAACTACATCGCCATAGTCTGAGAAAGCCATACTTTTTTTTGTTTTATTATTCTGTGTACAGGAGCTGTGTAGGGCATGTTTTTGCGGATGAGTTGACGTTATTTATGGTTGTCATTTTTGGGGGAACAATACTTTTTAATCAGTTTTAATCCGTTTTTTGGAAGGCAGGTTGAAAGAAATTACTGCAAACCTAGTAGTGTTTTTTATTTTTATATTTTAAATGTGCTCACCGTGCAGTATCCATGACATTTTAGCTTTAACTCACTGGGTCCCGATACATATGGCGATACCCTATTTATATAGTCTTTTTTTAAATTTTGAAGCACTTTAAAAAAAAAAAAAAAAAAAAAAAAGTGTATTTTGATTGTGTTTAAAAATAATGATATATGCATCGCTGTCTTCGGAGAGCCATAATCTTTTTTATTATTTCCGTAAACGTAAACGTGTAGGAACTTTTTTTTTTTGCGGGATGAACTGAACGTTTTAATTGGTACAAACTTTGCCGTTTATAAAGTTTTTGATCGCTTTGTTATATTCCATTTTATGTGCTGCAAGATGTACAAGAAATCGCAATTCAGTGACTGTTTTTCTTTTTGTTTTTTTTACACACCGTTCACCGTACGGTTAATTAATAGACAGATTTATAGGGTGGGTCGTTACGCCGCGCGAAACCAAATATGGGTACTTTTATTTATATTTGATCTTTTTTTTGGGCTATTTGGCGGTTGTAAAGGGAAAAGGGCTGTGTAACGGAGTTTTTTAATTTATTTTTTGTGTCTTACTTTATTCTTTTATTTTTTTTACTTTTTCACATTTTTTTTACTTTTTCCTATGGGGAATTTGTAGAAAGCAAATCTCCACTGTGGAAAAGCCAATCGTTAGATTGCTGTTTGAATAGGAGACCTATGCACAGCGTGTACTGCTTGTGCAACAGGTCGCATGGTAACTTACTGACTACACCATGCCCACAATGCATTGTGGGCATGAAACGTCACCGAACTTCCCGATGCGTTTCAGAAAGCATCCGGAGAGTCCGGTTAAAGATAGCCAGGGCAGTTTGAGATGCCGAGTCGCATGCGCCTGGTCACAGGCAATCAGAGCTCACTCCTTCCCCCCTGATGCTTCATTATCGCGCCATGACAGGGGCTTCGGTAATGAAGCGTTTCGTCACCCGCGTCCGGAGCTCACACCGCGGGGTGAAAGGGCATGAAGTCACGGTAATTACCGCTGGTTCCATGTCGCGATCGTGCGTGGCTCGCCAGGCCGACGTTTGCAATACGTCCAATTGCGGAAGTCACTTCCCTGCAAGGGGCGAAAGCTACGTCCAATGTCGGGAGGGGTTAAGTACAGGCTTCCCTGAACTCATGCACTCGCGGCTGGGATTGACAACTGCTCAATACGTGGCCATTTAATCATTAATGTCTCAGTACATGTGACCAACAGGTCTATAAAATAATAAAATGGGGCCGCGAATTGTGGGGTGCCGTCACAGTTGCCCCATGGTAGCCAGAGACCTAATGAAAACCTCTGTAGCTGCCATCAAAAGTACATAGTGCAATGTGCAGCAAATATAACATAGTAAGGTACAAGTTATCGCATCTTACAGTTCCTAGGAGAACTAAATGTTTAATGTAATTAAAAAAAAAAAAGTGTAAAAAAATATTAAACACCATGAAGTTAAAAACCTCTTTTGCTATTTTGTAAATAACAATACAAAAAGTTGAAATTGATGTCACAGTCTATCCATGAAAAGAAATTCCAAAACAGTGGTTTATGTTTTTGTTTTTTTATGGATCAAAGAGCTTATAATAGAAAAATAAGCAGGTAAAATCCGACTTCAACAAAGGAGAATGAAAAAGTCTCCTAAAAAACCAAAAAGGTTTACAACCATAAGAAGAAAAAATGGGTCCCACCAGGCCAATACAGGGTGATAAGAACATGAAACTAAATAGTCGCAGCACATCTCAAAAAGCTTCATACAGATGAACAACAGTACATGTACAACTCAAATGCTGATATAACTAACATTCAAGAAATACATATGGATACAAACAGTACTAGCATTCTAATGAGAGTACAACATACAAGAAAGATTAAAACTTTCAACGAAAAGAAAGAAAAAAGAGAAAAAAAAAAGGGAGATGTTAGGGGGAGTAGGTGGAGAGTACAAGGCTGGAAATGACACCTCCTAGGAGCGAAACCCTACAGGAAAAAACGTGCATGCAAAAGTTAACATGTCCCGCGCGACGTAAAGCCCCCCAAAGAGTCTGAGGTGAATTTTCGTAAGAACCCAAGGGCCCCAGTCTTACGGAGAAGGCGTAACCTGGTCCACAGAAGAAGCCACAAGCACTTCCAAGAGCAATGTATATGGAGACCTCCTAAAACCAATCCAACACGTGGCAGCAGATCAGAAGACCCCCAAACCTATAGAATACCTGATATTTGTGGCGGCTTGGCAATAAGGGGCGTAGAAGCGACTATCCTAAAGGCAGAAAATCGAACAGAATCCAAACATAGAATAGAAGGCGCTTCAGGCGTCTTGGGGATCCGAGAACAGGTTAGCTTCTGAAGACAACAAAAATTGACTCACCAAACAATATGTAGGACCGTGCAATTCCCCCCAAGATATGCACCATGGTGGCCGTACTTCCAGACGCCACAGCGCTCAACCATGTAAACAGGGACAAGTGGAACCACTTTGGTGCACAAGATAGAACCCTGTACCAACCTTGAAAGAATTTTAAAGCTTGTCTCCTGTGCTCTGGAGGCTATCACCGCTTTCTGGGACAGAGTAAAGCATCGCAGCCATTGGGCCTGTGATAATGACTAAGAAGCTAAGTGCACAAGCACACCGTGCGACACCCAGGTCCAGGACACGGGCATAAGCCCGCCATATAGGTAACTTTAACCATCTGGAACGCCCATGCCCCCTAACCCATATATGCCAATGTTAGTGTAGCGTAAGCCAATCATGGCCGATTAGAGACCAAATGAATGTTGTGAAATATCGCTGACACGCCTCCAAAACAGACGTTAGGAATGTAAATAGGAAATTTTTTATGTCAGAGGTAGAGGTAAACGAGGCAGGATCATTTTAAGAACGCTCACACCTTCCCCATCCAGGGAAATCTTTTTAGTTCCAACCATCTAGATCCAAGAAAATCGTTTGAATGAAGTAGAGCTTCCAAGAAATAGTAAGGGGATGGAGTCCAGAGACAGTCGCTAAGGATTTTTGATAACCCAGAATAGGTGAATACCGAGAAATGGCACAAAAATGGGGTAGAAGATTTTAACAGTTTGTATTGACAGTAGTCAAGGATGCCATACTGAGAGCCTCGGACTTGAGACATTAATGTTTTTAAAACTGAGACATCAGGGCTTGGCATCAGTGCCACTGGATCCGTCATGTAGACCAAAGGTCATCCGCAATAAGCGGAGCATTTATACTCGTGTTTCTCCAATAGAGTCCCCAGATAGTCCGGGTTGGAGCGAATGGCAGTCAGCAGGTTTTCATAACCATAACGGTAACAAAAGAGGAGGCGAAAGCGGGCATCAGTGCGAGTGCCATTATGGAATGCTAAAGGGTCCGAAAGGGAACCCTTAATCTTGATTTTGCCGCATCACGGGGAGCTATAAAAAAAGGGTGGCCATTAATTTTAGACCAAAAGGGGGGGACCTTTCCCTAAGGAAGCCGCGAGAGTAGCCACAGAGAAGACCAAGATATCCAATCGAAGGCCTTCTCCGCATTCCAGCGACAGACCAATAACGGAGTCTTATGGGTCCGTGCATAATGTAATCATAAATCAGAGTCTTTCAAGAAATTGTCGCGGTCCTCCCTCCCCGGACAAAGCCCACCTGATCCGGTGAATCAAGCTCGGAAGAAGTGACTCAACCTGTTCGCCACTATATACGACTCATTAAGCATAAGTTTTTAGATCCACATTTAACAAAGAGAATTGGACGAGATAACAACGCTCATTACGAGTGGTCCTGCACTGTTTGGGGAGGACCGCGACATGGGCTAGAGTTATTGGAGGGGCGGGAAAAGGCCTATCGGCCCGATATAGAATAAAATGCTTCTACCGAGTATAGGAGAAAGGGGCCCCTGAAACATCTTATAAAATTTACGTAGTGAAGTCATCCGGGCCAGGACTCTTCCCCCCTGAGACTACTGGTAAGCTGAAAGTATTATCCTGAGATCAACAAGGGATGTTCTAGCTCGGTAACTGCTGCTTCTTGTATTCTGAAGCTGTTACATAGCAAGGCTGAACAACGTGAAGAAGAAAGGGGGGGGATCGAAAGTAGTACAGGTTAGAATAAAAATGAGTGAAAAGGCAGAATTATAAATCAGAGGTGTGTGAGACATGCTTTCCCGTAGCGGAACTTAATACAAGGAATATGAGACCCTTGCAATGTGATGTCGCAGAGCCCTAGCTAGCATGCGACCCGATTTGTTATCGCATTCATAGAATTTGCTGCGACCCGTTTGCAGGTAGCGTTTCCACAAGAATTCTAGAAAACGTGTGATCTCTAACCTAGCTGTGAGGAGATCTGCTAACACCCCCGGGGAAAAGGCCGGTTTGTGTTTAGTTTGAAGACCCGCTACTTTATGTAACGCTGCTTGCAACTTAGAAGCCCTATCTCTCTTCAGTCTCGCTCCGTGCCTGATCAGGACGCCTCTCAGTACGCATTTGAGTGCTTCCCACTGAACACATGGAGAAGTAGGATCACGAGAGTGGTCCGACTGGAAGTGCTCAATGGAGCGGGAAAGGTCTGAGACACAAACCAAGAGCAAAGATTCATTGAGGCGCCATGACCAAGCCGGCCTAGAGAAGGAAGGGACAGAAAGCGTGCAATAAACAGGTGCATGATCGGACCAAAGTATGTTGCCTATGGATGACGAAGAGAGCCAAGGGAGAGCACCATGGGAGACCAGTAGAAAGTCTATGCAACTTTAGGAGGTGTGCGGAGCTGAAAAAAAGGGGAAATCTTTATCACACGGATGTAGAATACGCCAGGAATCGCAAAGTTGGAACAAATTGAAAACTCTTCTAACCTGTTTTATAGAACGGTAAGAAAGAGCAGATTTACCTGATGAATTGTCTAAGGTAGGGTCTAAAGTTAGATTAAAATCCCCTCCAAAAACCATCGTCCCTTTTGCTATGGGAAGTAAAATATCCGCCAGTTGGGAGGAAAGGTACCTGACCCGTGTTAGGAGCATAGGCATTAACCAGAGTGAAATCCTGGCCTTCGATAACTAAAAACAAAATGATATAACGGGCTGCAGGATCTACCCAGCAATCGCAGACCTGATGCGCCAAAGATCTATGCAAAGCTATGGCCACCCCCTTGGACCTGGACTCAGGGTTGTTGGCGAGAAATCAGTTAGTATAATATTTGTTACGTAAAACTGGCGCATGATCGGTTTTGGAATGGGTTTCCTGAAAAGACAATTTGTATTTTGCGTTTGTGGAAATGATATAAAACCTGAGACCGCTTCTCTGGAATATTGAGACCCTTAGCGTTAAACAAAGCAAATGTTAGGGAAGACATTGAGACAAGGTGAGATCAGGAAGGAGTGGAGGGGAGAAAAGGAAAGTTAAAAAAAAAAAAAAAAGGATACCAATAAGTAGGCAAAGAAATAGCCCGTAGCTGGATCTGATGTGTTGACTACTCAGTCAGTAGTCCCTAGGCTGATACTAAACCAAATTCGGGACTAAATCCTATTGGGGAGGGTGAAAAAGGAGAATGTATAAAGAAGGGCATCTCAAAACTGGGCTCCGACTAACTGATGAGAGCATGAAAAACAATAAAAAAAATGGCAAACCCACGCTCCCATTAACATTCCAGCATATAGGAGGAGAAGAGAAGAAGGGAGGGTTTAAACATCTTGCATGGTAAAAAATATCTGCAACACGGCAAAAAATATAAACATGTTAATATCCATTAGGCAATAAATGAGTAAATCCTAAAAAGACATCCCGGACCTAAGGAAAACGTAAGTATTAACCTTGTAATAGAGGCCTACAATAAATACCAATTGCAGGAAGGGCACAGTACCATCTAGTGGTCGTTTACAAAAACATCTAGTGAATCAAGATGGAATAAATATAAGACCCGCACAATCATAAAGGATACAAGAAGTCCCCACAAGTCCTATACAGAAGATCAGGTAGGGTTTGACAGTGATGAAGAGACAGTAGAGTGTCGCCTTCTGCGGGATCTTCTCGGAAGAGGGACAGAAGCCGTTGGAGGAGGACCCGTTGACGCCTGTGTAAAGCTCGGCCACGGCGGCAGAACAACATTTTGAATGTTCATATCCTGGGGAAAAGACGGGATATCATCCGGGGAGCGAAATTGAGTTTTGTTTTGTCGCCGTTGCGACTGATAAAGGGCGAAGGGAATCCCAGCGATACAAATGTTTCCTTTTTGAGTACTTGTAATAAGGGTTTTCAGTCCCGTTTCTTTGCGCCAACGGTGTCTGGGACAGATCCTGTAGCAACAGCAGAGGGGCATCCTCATAATAGATCCTCTGTTTCTGGGGGACTCTTCTCAGAATGTCCTCTTTAAGTTGGTAGAAGTGGATTCTGCAGATAACGTCTCTGGGGCGTTTCGGATCCAAGGCAGGCGGGCGCAGCGCCCTGTGGGCTCTGTCCATCTCGATATAAGTGTTGGGAGGGCGTCCCAGAAGATCTTTGAAAATAGTGGTCGGCACCGGTTGTATGTCGGATAGCGGGACATATTCAGGCAGCCCACTCCTATTTTCTAGGTTGTCTAGCTGCTGTTGAAGTTGGAAGATCTGAGCGTAATGATGCCCCGACGTCGATTGCAAGGCTTGTATAGATGCTGTAGACGATTCTTGCGCCTTGTGAAGTGTAGTCACTTTAGAATTAAGATCCTTCAATTCCCCACGGAACACTGCAAACTCTTGTTTACATTCAGCAAGCATCTGGCCAGCTAAGTTGGAAAAGTCATTTAAGGATGGTAAATTTTATGCCATTTAAATTTGGGGCCCGGTCGGGCCCGCGTGGCAGGTCTGTCATCCCCGCCCTGCGACGAGGTGCCTGGGCGGCCAGAGGAGGAGGTCTCGGGGTCAACAGGAGACTTGGCACAGTCATTTGATGATATTGATGAAACATGGGTGGACAATTGAACATTGTTGGCTAAAGTCCATGACTTAAACGGGGCTGAGATCTAGGGGAAG
>JAODAL010084167.1:0-11010 GCA_025379985.1 Phyllomedusa bahiana
AAAAAAAAATAAGTTTGTGCCCTCAAATGGTGTGTTCAAAAGAAATATATTTAACAATACGGGCTCCTTGACCAAAGGGGTTGCTCCAAAGGAACCCCATATTGGTTTTAATTTTCTAGAACACTTTCCCCCCAAAAGGGGTAAATTTTGAAGTTTTTAAACCTTGGGGACCATTTTAGTTTGACCTTTCCCGGGGACACAGCCCATTTTTTAAAATTGACGTGTCACTTTATGTGTTTATTTTTTTTTTGGACACTTTTCCCTACCATTGATTGAGAGTTTTCTCATGAAAAACATTGTGTTTTTAAGTTATTTTGAAATTTTTTATCCAAAAAAATCCTTTTTTTTTTTTAAAAAAAAATATCAAAATTTTATGAAAATTTGGAAAAATTTGTGATTTTGAAAGTTCCAAAATTTCTTGTGAAAGACAAAAAAATTATTCACCACAAAATAGTTTAAAAAAACTACTCTACCATCTGTCCCACATAGGTTGGCATCTTTTTTTTAAAAATGTCTCTTTTTTTTATGGGACATTAGAGGGCTTAGAAATTAGAGTAAATTTTCCCATTTTCAAGAAATTTTTAAAAATATACTTTTTTTTTAGGGACCATCCAGTTCTGATGTGGTTTTAGGGGGCCCTGCATGTTATATACCCCCATACAGGGTTTCCCACTAAGAAACTAGACCACTTAAAGTTTTAAAAACGTGTTTGGAAGTTTTTAAAACCCCTTTAGGTATTTCACAAAAAATTAAAGCATATGGAGGTAAAATTAAAATTTCACTTTTTTTTTGCAATTTTAAAATATTTATCCGTTATTCACTAAAAATTGGGTGAATGGACTGGGTTTTAATGCAACGTAATATAATTCCCCCTGGTCTGCATTTTTTTAGAGATATCCCTTTTGTGGCCCTAGTGTATTATTTGGCTCAACCCTAAGCTCCAAATGGAGGAGGGCCTTTTTCTGGATCTGGGGTCTCATTTTTAATCGATTTTTTTAGGCACCATTCCCCGGTTTGTTGAACCCTAAGGGGCTAAAAAAAATTAAAAAAACACCCCAAAAAAGGGGGGTTCATATTTAAAGAAAACCTGGGAAAAAAAGGACCAAAAAAATTTTTTAAGCCCAATTTTTTCCAAATTCGGCAATACCCTAATGTGGTTTAAACTGTGTTGGGGTGCATGTCAGGGTGTACAAAGGAGGGAGCGCTATTTTTGCTTTTTTGGAACGCAGATTTTTGGTGGGCCATATCAATTTCAAAGCCCCCAAAGTAGCAGAAAGGTGAAAAAACCCCCAGAAGTGCCCCCTTTTGGATCAAAAAAAACCCATTAAAGGGAAAATCCCTCTAGGGGTGTATGTGCTTTTGGGGTGCAAATGTTTTAGTTTTTTTTTTTTTGGGGATTTGGGGCCAGAAAATGGGGGGGGTAAAAAAACCGTTTTGTCATTAAATTTTTTTGGGTTTCAACTTTACAGCATTTTTCGTGCAGTGTAAATGACGGATAAAATTTTATGTGGGGGGCGGTACAATTACAATGATATAGTTTTTTTTTTAGTTTTTTTTTTTTTTTTACTTTTACACAAAAAAGAAAATAGTCTATAAAAAAAATTTCGTTTTTTATGTTCTATTCTGACAGCCATAATTTTTATTTTGCTGTGTGCAGAGCTGTATGGGCTTGTGTTGTGCGGGATGAGTTGATATTTTTATTGGTACCATTATGGGGTGCATATGACGATATGTTCACTTTTTTTTACGGTTTTTGTGAGATGTTTTGAACAAAATAGAGCTATCTGGGTAGTGTTTTTTATTTTTATTTTTTACAGCGGTCACTGTACGTATATATGACATGCTAGCGTTACTAAGGTCAATACGATTACAGCAATACCCAATTTGTTTATTTATTTATGTTTTACTGCTTTTATACAATAAAAATACTTTTATTCAAACAGGAAAACACGTTTTTGCGTCGCCATAGTCTGAGAGCTATAACTTTTTATTTTTTCTGTTTACGGAGCCGTGTAGGGGCTTTTTTTTGTAGGATGAGTCGACATTTTTATTGCTTTCATTTTTGGGGGGACAAGGCTTTTTGATCGCTTTTAAAACCATTTTTTTGAAGGCTGGGTGAAGAAAATACTGCAATCCTAGTACTTTTTTTTTATTTTTATTTTTAACAGCGCTCACCGTGCAGTATCCGTGATACATTAGCTTTACTCTTTGGGTCGATATGATTATGGTGATATCCTGTTTATATAGTTTTTTTTATGTTGAAGCACTTTTAGGAAAAAAAATTGTTTTTAGTGTGTAAAAGAATATTTATGCATCGCTATTTTCTGAGAGTCATAACTTTTTTATTTTTCCATATACAGAGCTGTGTAAGGACCTTTTTTGTGTGTGGGATGAACAGACATTTTAATTGTTACAACTTTGGCGTTTATAGGAGTTTTTGATCGCTTTTTATTGCATTTTATGTGCTGCGGGATGAACAAAAATCTTAATTCTGTGATTTTTTTTTTGTTTTTTTTACGGTGTTCACCGTACAGGTTAATTAACATGAGAGATTTATAGGGCAGGTCATTACGCACGCGGAGATACCAAATATGGGTACTTTATTTATTTTTTATCTTTTTTGGGGCGATTGCCGTTTGTAAAGGGGAAAAGGGCGATGTACGGGTTTTTATTTTATTTTTTGTGTTTGTGTTTTACTTATTCTTTAATTTTCCCCATAGGGTATTTCTAACAGCAATCATGAGGTTGCTGTTAGAAGGCGGGCCAGTACACAAGCATTGCTGCTGTGTACTTGTCGCCATGACAACTGTCAGTCACCATGCCCACAATGCATTGCGGGCATGGTCACGTCACAAATGACCTCGGGAAGTGACTTTCGCTTCCCGAGGGCATCTGGCAGCACCTGGAGGAGCGCACTCCTGCTGCCTGAGGCTTCATTATCGCAACCATGACAGGTTGCGATAATGAAGCGTTAATCACCCGCGGCTGGAGCACAGTACGGCCATGGGTGATATGGCATGCGGCTAGTGGTAATATACCGCTGGTCCCATGTCGCGATTGTGCGCGGCTCGCCCGCAAGCCCGCACGATCGCCAGGAAGTATGCATATGTCTAGGTGTGTTAACCCCCAAACCACCTGGACGTATGCATATGTCCTAGGTTGTTAAGGGGTTAAAGAGAACCTGTCACATAGTTTATGCCCCCCTGGCTGAGGACAGAACAAGGTAGTGACAGACATGCTGTTTCCACTGCTGTGTCCCTTATTATGTAAGATGCTGTAGTTTTCGAGTATTTAATGCTCAAATCTGCAGTTTTCAGCCAGAAAAGACTCAAACAACGAGTCCGTTTTTTTCATTCCCCACCCACCTGAGGCTAACACCTGCTCATGGATAAGATTTAAACATTAAATGCTCTAAAACTACAGCATCTTACAGAATAAGGGGGCCCCGGCGGAAATAAACATGTCTTGCAAATAGCTTTGCCCGTCCTCGCAAGTGGGGGCAAAAACTAGGGGACAGGTTCCCCTTTTTAAACCAAAACCCTTTTCTTTGAAGGGTTTTTCATTTGTAATAAATTTTTTTAGGTTATAGTTTTTGTTTTAGTTTGTATAAAAAAAATTTTTTTTGTTTTTTATTGATGTGTCCTTTTTTTAAGTTTGTCATTAACTGTTACAATTTAATTTAGGGGCTTTTATATTTAAAGCAATAAAGAACCACAAATGCTTGATTAAAAAGGTATCCACTTTTTTAAACGTCGGATAGGGTGCCTTTTACTGTGTATTTTGCAGATGGGTCTACTCCTCAATAAACCCTAAAATTTCTTTTGAAAAAAGCACCTTATGGGGCTTATGGAAATAACCCCTATTTTTTTGGAAGGCTAGAGTACTCCAAAAGGGTTTTTACTTTTGTTAAAAAATGATTGTACTAATTGGGTGGGTTTTTTTTCCCCAAATCCCCAAAAATTGTGGGGAATTTTAGTAAATTGAAGTACTTTTGCAAACCTGTGTTAGCTATGATATTTTTTTACGTGGATAGCTAACACAAGAATCATCAAACATGTTTCTAAGATTTATTTGGGGCAAAGATTTTTAAAAGTTATAGTTCTACAGTTGCACCCAAGGGGGAACCAAAAACCCTGGAGGGTGTATTCCTTTTTGGGGTTTTATTAACTTGGGCAACTAAGGGCGTTGTTCATTTTTTTAAAAAGCTTTCTGCATGGGAGTGAGAAAACATGGAGTGGGAAATTTTTTCCCAAATTTCAAAACATAATTTTTAGTATAATGTCCCCCAAAATTTTGGGTTTAAAAGAAAGGGCCCCAATGTTTATATATGAAAGATGAGGGATTTTTTTTATTTTTTAAATTAATGCAAGAAATTTTTTCACGGTCCGTGCCACGTTCCTTCCCCTTTCGTCCCGGGCCTTTTGCTGCAACCGCGTGACCTATTTCCTATCGCAGATCTTTTTTCCTGGTGCAGGTGCCCGGGTGTGACGCTCCCGTAGCCTTGTTTACTCACTTGGGTTGCTGCTTCCCCCATCTTGGCTGCTGCCCGATTTTCCCCGCTCTATAGAGGGGGCGGGCCCCAAAAAACCCTTCCCTTTATTTTCCCCCAGTGTGCACGGGGTTTTGGGGTTCCCCTGCCAAACCCCTTCCACCCTTTGGGGGTTTTAAGCCGTTCTCCCCAAACCCCCACTGCCCCCCGAAACCCTTTTTGTGTCATGTTGTTGTTTTTGTTGTTTTTTGGGGTAGTCCCGTTGCTGGTTTTTCTGATCTGGTTTTGAGTTTTTCCGGTGTGCCCATTGGTCTCTTTGTGTTTTCCCGTCTGTTTTCTTTGTGAGTTTTTTCCTTTTCCCTTTTTCTCTGCCCGTTTTCCGCCCCCCGGGCATTTCTTTTGGTTTTTTGGGCCCAGTTTAGCTTACGTTTTCCCGCTTATGTTTTTTGGTGTCTGCAGTCTGTCTATTTATTGTTCCCCTTTAAACCCTTTTTCTTATCTCCCGTTTGGCATTTTTTGTCCCGTCTTTTTTGTACCTGCCCCATATTTCTTCTAGGTCCCGTTTTTCTCTTCCCTATTTTGTTGGTTTCCCAGCTTTGGGGACATCTGGGCCTCCTGGGCAGCTGCCACTGCTGGGGGGCGGGTCTGGGATGGGGCCTGGTGGCCCGTTGGGGTCCCGTCAACCTTACCATCCCAAAGGCTCGTTTAAGATACCTTGCCCGATGGCCCCCTTGGTTATGTCCCCCCCGGACAAGCCCGGCAGTGGTCCAGTGGGTCCACTACCCTTTTTCCCCCCTCCCTCCCCTTACATAGGATCCGGCCCTGAACTCCCCTGACAATTTTTCCCCCTTTTTTTCCCCTGGCAGGGCTTGTTTTCCCGGGTGGGCCTTTATGTTGTGGGAGGTTTTTTCCCTTTTTTTGGGGAGGTTTTTGGTGTTTGGGGGCTGTGGCCACTACCCCCTTCTGAGTCCCCTGGGTTCGGTTTTCGCCCTGAGCCTTCTGAGTCCCCCCTGGCCTTTCGGTCTGCCTGACCCTTTTGAAATCCCCGTTCTTCCCGGGCTCGCCCTGAGCCTTCTGAAATCCCAGGGCTTTTTGGGCTCGCCCCCCCCCCCCCCCCCCCCCCCCCCCCCCCCCCCCCCCCCCCCCCCCCCGGGGGCCCCTTCTGAGTCCCCGGGCCCTTTCGGTCTCGACCCCGAGCCCTTTGGTCCCCGTGGCCCTTTCGGTCTCCCCCCCTGAGCCTTTGAGGGCCCCCGTGGTTTCCCGGGGGCCCGCCCTGAGCCTTCTGAGTCCCCTTGGGTTTTCGGGCCTTTGCCCTGAGCCTTCTGGTTCCCCGTTGGGTTACGGTCCCCGCCCTGAGCCTTCTGAGTCCCCCCGGGCCTTTCGGGGCTCCCCTGAGCCCTTTTGATCCCCGTGGCTTTACGGTCTCCGGGCCCCCCCGCCTTTAGGCTTTTCTGCCCGCCCTGGGGTTTCCCCCCACCATTTGCCTATGCCCCATTTGTTCCTCCCGTGGACCTCCATTTTTTCCCAGGTATTCCCCCCACTGGTGTGCAGCCCGTAGTTTGGGTTTTTTTGGGTTTCCCCCGGGTTGTTTTGGGGCCCCAGACCCAGGTTTTGGGAAATTTTCCCTTTTGTGGAAATTTGGGGTAGGGAGGAGGGGGTTAAGGAGGGGGGGACTGTCCCCGGTCCGGCCCCCGTTCCCCGTCCTTACCCCTGCGGCCCTGCTGCGGAAAACCCCATTTGTACCTATGTTTTCCAACGCAGAAACTGGTTTTTCCGGTGCGTGCCCCTGTGGCGCTCCGTAGGCCCCTGTTTACTCACCTGTGAAATTTCTGCTACCTCCAACTTGGCTGTGCCCTGATTCCCTGTCTCTATAGAGGGCGGGGCCCATCTTCCCTTTCCCTTTTTTCCCCCAAAATGTGCAAAAGGGGTTGGGCTTCCCCCCGCCAATCCCCCTTTCCCCCTGTGGGGGTTTTTATGGGCCCGCTTCTCCTCCCCCACTAATGCCCATCCCCTTGGGTTTTGTCTTTTGTTGTTTTTGTTGTCTCTTGGGGGTAGTCCCTTTGGGTGTTTTTCTGATCTGGTTTGTTAGCATCCGGTGTGCCCCTTTTGGGGCTCTTTTTTGTCCCTGTCCCGTGTCTTTTTTTCCTTGCCCTTTTTCTCTGCCCTTGTTCCTTTCCCCGGTTTTGCCTTGGTTTTTCCTGAGTTTAGTTTCGTCTCTGCTTATGTTCCCTTTGGGGTCCCGCAGTCTGTTATTTATTGTTTCCCCTTTTCCTTTGCTTATCCTCCTGTTTTGGGATCTGTTTTGTCCCCGTCTTTGTTTGTAACCCTTCCCCTTTTTTAAATTCTAACCCGCTTTTTCTCTGGGCCCTATTCTTTTTGGGGCCTACCCTTTTGGGACTTTGGCCCCTCTGGTCAGCTGCCCCCTGCTGGGGAAATGGGTCTGGGATGGCCCCCTGGTGGCTGTTTTGGGGGCAGTCAACCTTTACCTCAAAGGCCCCTGGAAGATACCTTGCCCCCCAGGCCCCTTGGTTTTTGTCCCCTCGGGCAACCCGGCAGTGGGCCAGTTTGGGGCCCCCTCCCGTTTTCCCCCCTCAAATTCCGTTTTCATAAAATTTTATTCTTTCTTTCAAAATTCTAAAAAAAAAAACCTGCTATTGTTTTGCCATATCTTAAACTTTTAAAAGCATACATAGATTTTAAATAAATTTGGGGTTTGGGTTGCTGAAAAAACACCCAAAAGCCAAAGCTAAAATTAAAAAGCCCCAACAAATCTATCAAAATCAAATTATTTACTCTTCTGCTTTTGCCTTAGTCAGTAAATATATAGTTAACACAAGATCCATTCTAAATAAATTTCAGCTTTTTTCTAAAATCATTTAATCTGTTTATTTCGATAAGAGAATAACAATGCAAAACACGCTCAGATCATCCACATTGAAACTGTGACTCATTTTACCCTCTGTTGGATTGAAAAGCTCACAGAATTTGTAATGTTCATTGAAACCTGGCTGCAGCACTTGGCATCTCTTCCCCTGCATGAATACTTTTCTACCCCTTTCTTTTATGATCTTTCAGATAATTAAAAAATATCCATTCTATGCCCAGTTTCTGGGAATATTTGATCTCGAATTAATTAAAAAACAGAATGCCGGCACAATCAAAGAAACAATAAAACAACTTTAAATATGAATGTCGCCGATGCAAATTCCGAAATGTTGTGATTAAATTGGAAAACATTCTGGACTCGGTGTAACTGGTATGATTATTCATGTATAGTATACCACATTTCTGTAATAAGCCAATCTACTTTATACAACATAAATATCTTGGCAATTTCATGAAGTCATTTAAAATCAGCTTAATAAAACTGCATAACTTACATATCACTTTACTTTAAGTGGATGATTAAGGTGCTCTGATTTCGGTCATCAAAATCATGGCAAGAAAGTTGAAACAGCAAGCTGCACTAAACAAATCCTGTATTTTTTCCATTGATGGGATAAAAAAGGGGAAAAACTAAGAAGCTAGCCGGCAATAGAAAAAAAGGCACTCATAGTTATTGTGACATTTCAACGATGTAACACAATAACATTATTAAAGAGGTTATCTAACTTGTAAAAAATAAATAAAAAACCTCATCAAATGTGGGTATAGCAAGAAAACAGACATACTTGCCTCAACAATGCTTGGCAATCCAGTGTAGAAACTCAGGTAAGCAATCTATTTCTCAACAGAAACTACTGCCATCACAGCCCAGCTATCAGAGCCTGATTCAACCGTAACTTGTAATTCCAGAGAACCTAACTTGCATCACCACAGAACCTCATGGTGATATAAGTTTGGTTTAGCGGACCTGTGTGGAATTTTGGTACTTTGCCAGTAGTGTTTGAGTTTATTAAATTAATAAATGTTAGCAATGGTGAGTACAGGTATCCTACGTATTGGAAATGGAAGTTCCTCAATCTGTTAGAGGGTAATTTTATCGGGCAGTTTGTGGAGGAAACCAATAGAAGTGATGCCTGTTGGATTGGTAATTTGTAACAAAGCAGAACTTGTTGGGGCAGTCATGGTTCTGAAAATCTAGGTAACAGTGACCACAAAAATAATTCAAATTTTTAGCGTAAACTGGAAAAAAGAAAAACAGCGGGAGGGCAAAAACATTTAAATTTTTAAAAAGGGGCCCAATTTGCCTTATTGAGGGACACAATTTCAGAACATAGACTGGGAGCAAACTTTTTAGCAAATAGTGATGTAGAAGCCTAATGGGAGAGCTTTAAATATACTTTAGGGAGATTTAATGCAAAATATATTCCTACGGGTAACAAGTATAGGCGACTAAAACTAAAACCAACATGGCTTATACCTTCTGTTAAGAGAGCAATAAACAATAAAAAAGGGCATTTAAAAAATATAAGTCAGAGGGGTCAGCATCAGCCTTTGTAAATTACAAAGAGCTTAATAAAATCTGTATAAAAGTGATAAACGCAGCTAAAATTCAAAATGAAAGGCAGGTGGCCAAGGACAGCAAGACTAACCCCAAGAAATTATTTAAGCATATAAATGCCAAAAAGCCAAAGTCATAGCAAGTAGGACCCTTAAAAACCTGGGATGGGTCACTGGGGACCAGGAGAAGGCAGAGGTACTAGGTTCTTCAGCTCAGTATATACTAACAATGAGAAAGAAGTTGATGGGGGTGGGCCGAGTGCAGATGTATGTGGTGCCAGTACTGTTAATACATAATCTGCTATAATTAATGGGCTTAGTGTAGAAAAAGTCAAAGTCAAGTTAAATAAACTGAATGTGAAGAAGGCTCCAGGCCCTGATGGGATACACCCAAGAGTTTTTAAAGAGCTCAGCTCGGTTATCTCTGTGCCCCTGTACATGATATTTAGAGATTCCCGGTGACTGGTATAGCACCAGGAGACTGGCGCAAGGCAAATGTAGTTCCCATCTTATAAAAAGGCTCCAAGTCTTGCCCAGGTAATTATAGACCAGTAAGTTTAACATCTGTTGTGGGAAAAATGTTTGCCTCATAAGGGACTATATACAGGAATGTGTGTATGAATACAATATTATAAGTGATTGCCAGCATGGATTTACTAAGGACAGAAGTTGTCAGACCAATCTGATCTATTTTTATGAAGAGGTGAGTAGAAGTCTGGATAGTGGGGCGGCTGTGGATATTGCGTTTTTAGACTTTGCAAAGGCGTTTTACACTGTCCCGCATAAGCATTTGTTAGGTAAATTAGAATCCTTTGGATTAGAGATAACAGTGTGTAATTGGATTAAAAACTGGCTATCGGATCGTGCTCAGAGAGTGGTGGTAAGTGACTCCTACTCTGAGTGGTCCCTTGTTATGAGTGGAGTGCCCCAGGGCTCAGTATTAGGTCCACTTTTATTTAATGTATTTATTAACAATATAGTGGTTTCTATTTTTGCAGATGACACCAAGCTATGCAAGGTAGTGAAATCTATGGAAGATGCTCATAAATTGCAAGCAGACCTGGACACACTGAGTGCTTGGGCATCCACTTGGCAAATAAGGTGCAATGTGGATAAATGTAAGGTTCTTCATCTGGGTAGAAATAATCTACAGGATCATATGTCCTAGGGGGAAAAACTGGAGAATCGCTTGTTGAGAAAGATCTGGGTGTTCTTGTAGATCATAGAAATACAGAAAAGCAATGCAGTGTCAATCAGCTGCCTCTAAGTAAGATATTGGCGTGTATTAAAAGAGGCATGGACTCGCGGGATATGGATGTAATTCTACCACTGTATAAAGCATTGGTGCGACCTCACTTAGAATATGCTGTTCAGTTCTGGGCCCCACTTTTTAGAAGAGATGTAATGGAGCTAGAGAGAGTACAAAGATGAGCAACCAAACTTATAAGGGGAATGGAGCATCTTAGTTATGAGGGAGAGGTTAGTAGAATTGAACTTATTTAGTCTTTAGAAAAGAAAAGCTTCGGAGGGACATGATTAATTTATATTAAATATATAAATGGTCCCCTACAAAAAGTATGGGGAAAATTCTTTCAAGTGAAGCCCCCTCAAAAGACAAGGGGCATTTCCTTCGGTAGAGAAAAAAGGATTCAATCTCCAGAGGAGAAGTGCGTTCTTCACTGTAAGAACTGTGAATCTGTGGAATAGCCTGCCTGAGGAGCTGGTCACAGCAGGAACAGTTGCGAGTTTCAAGAAAGGCTTAGATAACGACCTGAAACTGAAGAAATTTTTAATACGTACATAACCATGTAATAATTCTGGATCTCGGTGATGGTGGCTCTGGGGTCAGACATGGGGTCTTCCCTGGAGCAGATTGGTTCTTGCCTTGTGGGTTTCAGGGCATTAACCAGTGGGGAGACTGGGCTTAAAATCCTTGTCTCCCTCCCTTCACCCACAAATTTTTTCCAGTTGGTTGAACTTGGATAGACACGTTTTCTTTTTTTTTTACCGTACTAAATATGTAATATGTAAGTCTGCTTTCCCCTGGACGTCAGAAGGGGAGATTTTTCTGTCTTATG
>JAODAL010084168.1:0-11010 GCA_025379985.1 Phyllomedusa bahiana
ATTGGATGGGCTCCAGACTACACACCAGACTGCTGTTATAGGGGGCTCCAGACTAAACCCAAGACTGTTTTATGGGGGGGTCCGACTATAAAACCAGCTGCTTGATAGGGGGGGCTCCAGACTACACAGCCAGACTGCTGTTATAGGGTCTCCAGACTATACAGCCAGACTGCTGTTATAGGTTCTCCAGACTATACAGCCAGACTATTGTTATAGGGGGCATTACAGATAGTTTTGACTGCTTCTTCTGTTGCAGGCAATGGATTAGAAGAAATGAATAGTACATCTGTAGTAATAGGCAGATACTTTTGGTCATTTGACATGGCAATCCCATTGGCGCTGTGAAATCCAGTTGCAACTTCTCTGACGTCTCCTGAACTGTAATACATCACATTGGTCCATCTTAGTCCGATGAAAAGTTCTACAAATCTCATGATGAAGTCCGTGAAGTAATAATCATTAGTGGCATAGAAGCTGTCAGGGCCAACAGCAACAACATCATTGACACTGCAAAGAAAGAAATAAACCTTATACACTGTACCCCCTGAAATTACTTACTTTACACATTATATGCCGTGAATTTAATTATATTACATATAAAACCCCCTGATATTAATTATTTTTAACACTTGGGTGGACATGTATGAAAACTGTCTTGATCTAAGACTTTTATTTGTTGCCCATAGCAACCAATCAGAGCGCCCCTTTTATTTTTTCAGAGCACTATATGAAATTAAAGGGGAACTCTGATTGGTTGCTATGGGTAACAAAGAAAGTTTCAGACCAAGGCAGTTTTCATACATCTGGCCCTTGGTGTTTTAGGGTAGTGAGAGAGTTAATGTAAGGATTTTTGGTGATGTAGGGGTTAATGTAAGGACCCCTAGTAGTCTATGGCAGTATAGGGGATAATGTATACATCCTTGGTGTTCTAGGGCAGTGTAGGGGTTGATGTAAGCATCTGTGGTGGTCTAGGGCAGTGTAGGGGTTAATGTAAGCATCCTTGGTGGTCTAGCGCAGTGTAGGGGATAATATACACATCCTTGGTGATCTAGGGCAGTGTAGGGGTCAATGTAAGCATCTCAGGCGGTTTAGGGCAGTGTAAGGGTTAAGGTAAGCATCCTTGGTGGCCTAGGGCAGTGTAGGGGCTAATGTAAGCATCCTTAGTGATCTAGGGAGGTGTAGTGGTTAATGTAAGCATCCTTAGTGATCTAGGGCAGTGTTGAGGTTAATGTAAGCATCCTTGATGATTTTGGACAGTGTAGGGGTTAATGTACGCATCCTTGGTGGTTTAGGGCAGTGTAAGGATTAGTAAATGGATACCTGGTAGAGGGCAGTGGAAGGGTTAAGGCTCCATATCTGGTGGTTCAGGACAGTAAAAGGGTTATGTAAGGAGACCTGGTAAAGGGCAGTGGAGGGGATAATGTAATGAGGGTTTGTTTTTTTGAAGTACAAAATGCACTTTTTAATGGTACCATTAACCTTAACATATAATTTATTGATAAACTCAAAAAATTCTTTGAGCAATGGAACCTGGAAAAAAAAATGCAATCACACCATTTTTATGGGGGTTTCGTTCACTGTGTGGTATAAACAACATGTTGTATGTATTCTCTAGGTTAGTAAAATTCCGGTGATTACAAATTTTTTGAGCTTTCGTTATTTTTTGTACTTTTTTTTTAAACCATTAATTTTTATGAACATTTTTTCTAAATACATTTACAGAAAGGAAACAAAGAAGGGAAAAAAAGCAAAAACAAAAAACAAACAACACCTATTTTTAGAACTTTAAAAAAATATATATTTTTTACAATTGTTTTGCAGCGTCACTTTCTGGGGCCTATAACTTTTTGATTTTTCCATCTACCGAACTGAGCGAGGGATTGTTTTTTAGGTGCTGAAATTTAAATTGGTACCACTTTAGGAGACATGTGACTTTTTGATCACTTTTTATCCCAGTTTTTTGGGAGGCGAAATAACTTAAAAACCCGCATCTTTCTTTTTTATGGCATTTATCATGTAGGATAAATAATATAAAATTTTAATAAATTAGACGTTTATGGACGAGACATAGCAACTATGGTTTTTTTTAATTTAATATTTAAAAATTGGATTTCTACTTAAGAAAACTTCTATTTTTTTCTCTCTTTGCAGCTCCATTTCCTCGTACCTGTATAGTGCTGAGTGTCGAATAGTTTTCAGGTGCACAAGAAAATTTTCTTCCTCTGCAAACTTGAATATCTCAACCGTAGACTTGTAATGAGGATGATTCACCACAAAGAGATAGACCGAGTCATCTGAAAACAGAAGGGAAGATGAAGAAACCTCATTAACCAGATCTGTACAATACTGCAGATACCATCCAGAACCACCCTAAAGACCACCTAGGATTGTTCCTGGACTGTCCTTAAAGGGGATGTATCGCTTCCTTAGTTCGGCTGATTCACACTGCTCTCAGCTTCTCAACTCTGGAAATGCAGGGGCGTTTCTTCCCCTCCCAGCTGGGTGACATTATCCCCCCTTCACTGTGCACGCTGGCTCCCGAGACTCCCCCCCCCCCCTTCTGAGTCCACCTGTCCCTGTGTCTCTCCCTATGCAGTCTTATTTTGTAAGAGCTGTATACATACCACAGGCTGCATTCAATCTAGACTGAGCAACTGAACCCTTCTCTCACAGCTGGAGATGCTCTATGAACGGCACAGATCTCCCTTCTATGCAGGAGAGTTAGGCACCGGGACCAATCTGTTATGTTTTCTCATTGTAGAATCTGTTGCAGTCTGTTTCTGCTGGGTTTGAGGAGAGAGAAATTCTACGGCCCCCTAACTCTGATCAGGGAGGGATCGACATAAATTGTGCTTTTTCCCTGATTGTGTAAGCCCTTCAGTGTAATTCTGTTTCTTCTCCCTGTATAAAGTGAAAATGTGCGGTCCTTACTCTGAGTGAGAGATACAGCTCCGTGAATTCGACCGGGGGCGTACAGAAGTAAATGGGGCTCTCAGCTAGTGAAATGCAAGGAGGAGGGATCCAGAGGGATTCGACCAGGACTGGATATCAGTGTAAACAAAAACACAAGATGAGGAAAACAGTGAATACAAGACAGCTTTGCTAATGACATCCAATTGCAAAGTTGCTTGTTTTCACTGTCCCCTTATTCTGAAGACCATTTAATGAAATGATAAAACCCCTGTAAACCAGGCAGTACTTCCGAAACTGGAGTTATTGTAGTTGCGGGCCGTACTTCAGCTGTATTGCTGCACAATTATGCTTATGACGTATGGTCTGCAAATACGCCGTGTGAACATACCCTCAGACAGTATGAGTTAATGTGCCCCTGTGTCTTATCATACCCTTGAAGAGTTCCTGTGACATCTCCTGACGTGTCTGTTTACAGGAGTTATCTGGGAGTTTGCTGTTTATAGTGTTCTATACAATTATTATTTATATTGAAAAGTAAAGCTATCCCACTACCTTCATGTGTTTCATTTCTTTTGCCTTCCTATTCATCTATCATTTATCTATTCATCTATCTTCCTGGTTGTGGGAGTGTCTGTAGTTCTCCTGCAGCTATTTCCTAAGTCCCAGAATCCATTGCAGTTAAAATCTAGGACTTCTCTTAACCCACCTAATCTTTCTAGCACTGCTCATTATCATTCTCAGACATGTACACCTCATGCCCCTGCATCTCTGCTCCAGTTCACTCCCTGGTTTCCTGTAGCTGTCTGTGCATAGTGCAGTGCACCAATCAATTTTTAACATGATAAAAAGACATTCTTTCCCCATCCTATAATATATGTAATACATGTACAAATATATATAATTTGGTTTATATATTTCTATGTGTGTACTGAACATCCCCCACAGCAGGTACACAGCTATCCCACTGATAAACGTAAAGTGAAGCCTGCTCCATCCAGTGTGCACAATGCATGGATCGCTGCTGAAGCTTAACAGTAGTAAATTGTAGATAGGCACGTTGTAGATGGTCCAGCCTGACCCAGTTGGAAGTTAAAATCTAAATAAATACTAAATAAAATCCAAAAAAGTTTGTATCAGCACATATCATCAGCATATGGTAGTGGTAGTCCTAGACATGTGGAAAAAAAAAATGCAACGCTTTCGGCTTACGTGCGCCCTTACTCATAGCATTGATAGTATCATCCTCGTGTGCTATTTATATAAAAACAACTAAATAACACATTGAATGCAGCTGACAGTTACCTGTGGAGGCACGAATGGTCGCGTCGGGCAACAAATCCCCAAAACCCCGCTTGGAAAAAACCGCGCCCCGGGGAACCCAAAGACAGTGTTCCGGTCATGCGCAGGGACCTCCCAGGGTTTACGGTACTGAACGGCTATCCACCATTGTAACTTGTTGTTGGGGGGAATGGGCACACCCAGCTTTTTGTACACTGGATAGCCTATCAGCATTCACGAAAGGTGGGGGATGTCACACCTCCAAGAATCATTTTTTGTTCAGGAAAGCTGGGGGCCTGCTGAGGGGAGTGGCTCATTCCTGCCCCCCGTGATGTCAGGGCAGTGTCTCATGATGCTTTACCCTGACACCACTACTATATAAAGAGCAATAGGCAGACTTTTTTCTGACTGCTGCTGGGTAATCTCAGAGGTCCTATTGCATATTCAGCCAATCAAGCAATGCAAGTCTTCTGACCATCTCCTATCAGAAGAAGTAAAGACAATGAGTGATGAGTCACTATGTACACCTAGTTATTACTGTATGTGTATAACACCCTCCCCCTCCAGCTCTCTACTTGAATGATTACATTCCTGTCAGCACTTCGGTTTACATAGGGATTGATTAGCCACTAGAGGCAGCCACATCTTTCTCTGCTCAGGTCACACCCACTACAGCGTAGTGTTTCTGAGCTGAGCCTGGCTTCGAAGCACACCCACTGAGTGATGAACAAAACATCCATAGAGGCAGTAGCGAAAACCATTGATCAATGGGACTTCACCATGAAAGGCAGTAACTACAGAATTAAGGGGATGAAAGGGCTCTGTGGCCTGTTTTGCAAAGCAGAACAGGTAAAATAATTTTTTAATGAGTATCATTACAAAGTTCAATTTAATTACAGATCAGATCCCAAAAACAAATAAAATAGTCCTGGAGAACCCCTTTAAGTAAATCCTTGTGTTCCCTGTAGGGGCATAACCAGAATTCATAGAGCCCCATAACAAACTAAGAAGGGCCTCAGCCACCTAATGACTGGAAACAAAATAGCAGCATAAGTGGCAATAATTAATAGCACTACATGTTAAAGAACCCACATAGTAATGCTAGACAGCTGAAAGACACTAAGGGCCTTATGTATGAAAACTGTCTGTTTAAGAGACTTTCTGTGGTTTTTGCCCATAGCAAACAATCAAGCCCATAGCAACCAATCAGGGCCCATAACAAACCCATTCGTGCTCATAGCAACCAATCAGAGCTCATAGCAATCATATCAGAGCCCTAATGCAAAAGCAACCAATCAGCATACAGCTCAACTTTATTTTCCAGAGTGCTATATAATTTAAAGTGAGCTCTGATTGGTTGCTATGGAGGCTCTGATTGGTTACTATGAGCTCTGATTGGTTACTATGAGCTCCGATTGGTTGCTACGGGCTCCGATTGGGTGCTGCGGGCTCTCATTGGGTGCTACGGGCTCTGATTGGGTGCTATGGGCTCTGATTGATTTTGCAGGGATATACCCCTAATTAGTAACACCCATCTGACGAATGGGTGATGCTTTTAGAATGTAATATCAAAGTGACACAAGTAATACACTAAACACCAACCATGTCAAGGAGATATTACAGGTTCTCATAAGGTAGTAACCAACATCATGAAAACAACCTAAAATGAAAATAGAGCGAAATCCACAACAAGAGGAGCTTTATTCAAAGGTTCTTTCAGTTTTTTGTTTTAGAAACAGCGCCACTCCTGTCCCTAGGCCATCTCCGGTATTGCATTCACTGAAATAGGGATAAACTATAATACCAGGAACCGAGAATTATTCCCAAAAGGTCAGGCTCACTTCAGACACAAACATACATACGAATGACATACCTTTCAGTAATGGAATATCTTTGTGGGCTTGGCAAAACATGTATGCTGATTGCCAGGAGGGCATACCCATGGGCCTGGTATTTAGATATGCGCTATGGCAGCAAAATTAATCTCTGCCTCAGGGGAAGTCTATCGTTAAGCATAAATAAGGCAGAAACCCAACGTGAAACTTATAACAGGAATGGCTTTTTTGTGGGGGAATTCAACATATATCTGAAAAAATGTTTAAATATATAATTTTAAGTGATTTTGGCAGTTTTTTTTTCTGGCAGTTCTGTGCAGTTACAGTTAAAACCAGAAGTTTCCATCCACTAAAAAGAAGCCTCCTATCTGCAGTTTTTCTCACTATCCTGACATGAATCAGAATAAACCCTTCCTTATTATAGGGTTCAATAAATGGAACCAAAGTCAGAAATTTCCATCCTTTTAATTAGAGTATTTGGTAGCATTGCCATTAAACTGTATGACTTGGGTCAAACGATAAAACGTTCACCTCCCAGGTTCTGCTGATAATACTTACACCTCTCAGGTCATGCTGATAACACTTACACCTCACAGGTCATGCTGATAACACCTACACCTCACAGGTCATGCTGATAACACCTACACCTCACAGGTCATGCTGATAACACTTACACCTCACATGTCCTGCTGATAACACCTACACCTCAAAAGGTTTCTGCTGATAACACTTACACCTCACAGGTCATGCTGATAACACCTACACCTCACAGGTTCTGCTGATAACACCTACACCTCACAGGTCCTGCTGATAACACCTACACCTCTCAGGTCCTGCTGATAATACTTACACCTCCAGGTCATGCTGATAACACTTACACCACAGGTCTGCTGATAAACTACACCTACATGCCCTCGATAAACCTACACTAAGGCCTGGGAAAAAACCATAAACGTAACCTCACCCACAATCATAGCTCACAGAAGGGAAGTAAGTGAGACAAATCAGGAAGTCACGTGCATAGGGGAATTTTAAAAAATTTGAAAAAAAGACACCTAATTGAAAAAAAAATGCTATAAAATCATATAATAGTCACAAATTGTTTGTAAATATGCAAAAAAAATGGGTACTGTCCATTTAAGAAAGGGACTACGTCATGATACAGCTATGTGAGAAAAGGATCTGTAACATGAGCCATGATTTACAGGCTGTAGCCATGAGCAGGAGGTAAAGCAAATAACACCTGTGGTTTTACAGCGAACAAATTTGATCACAGTTTATTCTGCTTTATCCCCCGGATCTTTGAGTGATTTGTTTGAGTGAAGAAACAGGCCGTACATGTTCCTCAACTATGAGAGCCAAGAGTATGAGACGCAGGCCGGGCATGAGCTGGAGACCCAGAGATACGGACTCACAGCAGATCAGCTTTCAACACCTAATTATGGTTTATATATAGAACTAATTTGCAGAAAAGTGCTGCATTAACAATTCTGGAGCCTTCAGAGCTAAAATCTCCCAGGATTCCATGTTTATACTGTGGGAATGAATCTGGTCTATGTGTTTCGTTTTAATAAGACTTGTGGCTATTCCCAGTATTCTGTAGGGCCTTACCCTTCTCATCGATGTACGTGCTGATCCCATGAGGGTTAAATGTAGACAAGTCAAAGCCTTTACTGATCCGCAGAGAGGACGGACGGAGCTTCTCATCGTTTAGATCGAGGAGGAATATTTGTCCAGGCCTTTCAGGAGCAAAGTGCACAAGTCCAGGATATTTCAGACCCTTGAGGAAAATGTAAAGGATTAGATGTAATATTTCCATGAATGAAAGGGTTGTTGTCAGGATTGATTTCAACAGGTCATGGGGTCACATGGATGGAGTCTGCATGGGGGGATCCCCACCACTGTTGTCCATAGTGTTTTAATTCAAATTCGACTCAAAGTTTAATTCTACCTACATTTCAGCAATTCAATTAAGGTCGGATAGAAAATTCAGCATGTGTTGTCTGGCCTCCAAATTGCATAAGAACACCACCACACATCTGGACCACATCTAGCCAGCATCTTGAGAACCATTTGGTTAGGGTTAGACGTAGCCCCATCCTAACTCCAAACCTAGCTCTAGGCAACATCTGGGGAACCACTAGGTTAGGGTTAGTTAGTCAAATCCTAACTTCAAACCCAGCTCTAGGCAAAATCTGGGGAGCCATTTGGTTACAGTTAGTGCAATCTAAACTCTAACCCTAAGTCTAGGGAGCAACTGAGAATCAATGGGTTATGGTTAGTTAGTCTAATCCTAACTCCAAACCTAGCTCTAGGCAACGTCTGGGGAACCATTGGGTTAGAGTTATAGCAATCTTAACTCCAATCCTAACTGTAGGGAACATCTGGGGAACCAATGGGTTAGGGT
This sequence comes from Phyllomedusa bahiana, assembly GCA_025379985.1. Classification (NCBI taxonomy): domain Eukaryota; kingdom Metazoa; phylum Chordata; class Amphibia; order Anura; family Hylidae; genus Phyllomedusa; species Phyllomedusa bahiana. The sequence continues at coordinate 8,434 of JAODAL010084168.1, forward strand.
TAGAGTTTGGCCAATCCTAACTCCAACTCTATATCTAGAGAACAACTGAGGAACCAATGGGTTAGGGTTAGTTAGTCCAATCCTAACTCCAACCCGAACTCTAGGCAATATCTGGGGAACCACTGGGTTAGGGTTAGTCCAATCCTAACTCCAACCCTAATTCTAGGGAACATCTTGGGAATCCATGTGTTAGAGCTTCATGCAACCCTAGACCTAGGGAACATCTGGATAATATCTGCGTTAGAATTAGGGTTGGACTAACTCTAACCCTGTTTTCTGTGGATGTTGTCCAGCTTCTAACTACATATGCCCCAAATGCATGAAACAAATGCATGATATTCCACCCATAGACTTTAATGGGATTTGGGATTAGCATGTAACAAAGTTTTTTCAAGAATACAGCCGAACTGCTCTCGAACTGAACAGAAAGCTATGTAGAATATCACTAGATGTCAATGAGGAGGTCCCAAAGTTGATGACTCTCAGATTCTCCTAATACATACCTGTTGTTGGCTATGCATCCATCTCTAAGTGAAGTGATCTGCTAATTCTGAACTTGTGGTCCCAAGTACTGACCCGATCACACTGTGACCCTTATGACATTTCTTATGAAGGTGTCAACTATTGTTACTATTTTTCTATATCATTTAGTAGTATATTTGAATATATGAGTCTTTGTAATATATCTCAATAGAGGAAAGTCTTGTTGCACTAATGGCTACAATGTAAGAGAAACCCACCATGAAGGGCTGCTCCAGACCTGGAGGTGCAATCTTGAGATCAGTAACCAGCAGCCGCACTCAGCGAGTTCGCACCAGTGTCGGAAGTTCATGTCAATACAGGAACACAAACCCTTTTCAATGCTGGATATTTACAGGGATTAACTGTTCTGCGGAATATTGGAATACAAACATATCCCAGCAAAACACAACAAAGGGGAGGTCCGATCAACCAAACCAACCAAACCCTGATAAACTGATCACAGGATGCCCTGATGCTGGGAAACCCAACCATCATCTGTGGTCTATGGGAGAACCTAGCAGCAAGCATTCCATTTTCCAGCAGTGCCCCCACAGGAAAAGTGAGGAATGACATGCATCTTATTGAAATTAATGGGTTATCTTTCTTATACATGGATGCGCGGGGTCCTCCAAAATGAGAGGTGATTTTTGCATCAGTTGACATAGTAAACGTACTAAATGTTGACAGTCCTAAATGGAGAACCTCTGCTCAAAATTCTATAAACGGGTTAAAAATGTTATCCCCTTCAATGGGGTTGTCCGTTTATGTTTTTTGACTTTTTTATTTTTATTAGTTAAGCTCACTATGGGCTAGAATGTATTTATTTACTTTATTGATGTTATCTGTGTTTGTTGTGTGTTTTATAAGTCTATTTTTACTATTATGTGTATGGCATTCAGAATATCGTTCCTTACTACTGCATACACTATAGAAGAACCGACCAGTCTGTTGACTAGGGCGCGATAGTCGGCTGGAGCTGCTATATTGCAGCTGACCACTACCCTCCCTGAACGCTCTCACTTCTCTAGTGTGACATTTTGTTTTAGGAGGGCTATGGGTGACTCAGGAGTAACTTCAAGCTCTTGGGCCCTAATGCAAAAAGTGAAATGGGGTCCCCCAGTTACCATGCCCCATTTACAATACCGGTGTCTTCTTATGTGGCAGAAGGGCTTTTGGGCCCCCACAGGCTGCTACCACTGCATTCCCTGTAGCTACACCCCTGGGGTGACTAAAGTATAAGAGAGCTGTCTGGTTTGCTGACTAGAGTGCATGTGCGCTAGTCAGGAGGCCAAAGCTGCTGTAATGCAGCCACCCTTTGCTCTCCTAAAAAACGTTATCACACTATTCTGTATAGTGTGACTTCAGCTGTCCATTCCACGGGTTTCTTAATCAGATCAGGTTATAGCTGGAATCTTCTCTCCCTGAAATGTGGAGGTCTGAACAGACACCATGAGAAGTAACATATAGCGTAGGTTCCTACCTGAATTAAGGTCACCTTGCTGCGATAGGTGGGCTTTTACAGTTTTGTCCTCTTTGACCGTTTTTTAGTGCCTATAGAGTGCTGCTGATATTGTGTTGTTTTTGCCCAGTTACAGGGGTATTCTCACCATAGACATCTGTATGTCATACATGTATGATAGGGGAGCCACTTTTATCTCCAGAATGGGGTCCCTCACGGACCTCCCATCCAACCTGGAGACATGGCACCTTTAATAATGGGGTGGCTGTGCCTTGGGGAGTCTTCCCAGGCCCATCAATTGGAGTCTCATCTACAGCTATGGAAGGTGTGTGGGTGGGTGTGGGGGGGGGTTTACGAGACTCGAACTGCAGACCAGGGCCGCGACAAGGCATTTTGGTGCCCTAGGCGAGTACAGCCCATGGCGCCCCCCCCCCTCGCTCCTCAAAAATGCCTCCCCCAACCCCAATTCCTCTCACCCCTGCCGGGCCCGGTCCTGTCACTAATTTTCTGCGAATCCCACATAGCTCCCGTCCATCCCTCAGCATCCCCCTGCACAATGGGGAAACAGCCCTGACAAATACTTTTTCAAAATTTTG
>JAODAL010084169.1:0-11010 GCA_025379985.1 Phyllomedusa bahiana
ACACAAAATCATGATATGTATTCAGGAAATTGAGTGCTGTAAAAAGAAAAGAAAATCTAAAAGAATTGTGTTTTTTGTTATCTTGCTTCCCAGAAAATAGGTGGAAAGAAAATACCAATAAAAACAAGACCTTGCTCCCCAAAAAATAAACCATCACTCGCTCTTCTGGAGGAAAAATAACAAAAAGTTTAATGGTGTCAGAAAATGGCAATGGAGATTTAAAAAAAAAAAAAAAAAAAAAGTTTACATTTTTCTTTAAAGTAGTAAAACATAAAAAAACTATATAAAATTTGGTATCACTAAAATCGTATCAACCTGTATAATAAAGACAATATATTTCACTCGAACTTTGAAAGAAAAAAAATTGCACAACTATGTTCCTTTCTAGAGACTTTTTTTTTTTTTAAAAAGGAGGGGCCCCTCAATGCATTATATGTTGCTTAAAATTATACCAAAAAAAACACAAAAAAAAAACAAGCCCTATTAAGGCAAAGTTGACTGTCATGGCCTGGAAGAGGGGAAAGGAAAAACAAAAAACCCAGAAAAAGGAAAAAAAATAGGATGAGACACAAAAGGGGTTAACAACTTCCCTCTGTAAATTCTATAGAGGTTACGGGAAAAAACCCCCTGTCAACCCAATTTTTCCTAAACCTGGGACCCTCATGTTTTGCATATTTGGTTGTTTTTCCTTTTTGGGTGAGAAACTTCTTTTATTCTGTTGTTTTTTATAGAACATCATTTTACTTATTATTACTGATAAAGCCCAAAAAAGAGTGAACCCCATATTGTCACTCACCCCTTTTTTAAACTTTGGCCACATGATGCTGTCACTTCCTGGGGCTAAGCCCTTTTATACGGGAGACTTTCCCCAGCCTCATCTCCTTTAAATCGGTAGAGGAATATCTCTTTCAGCCACGCCCGTTTTTATGACATCCAGCTGACAGCCCCCTTGCATACATTGTTATTACCTGTGATGTCAAAAATATGTTTGGTTCTACCCCCCCGTTTTATGCATCACTATCTTTTTTAAAGGGAGCTGCGAGCTGGGAATTTTTTGGGGTCTGCGTTAGTGGTGGCGGAGGTGTCTGTGTTTAGCTATACTGTGCCCTTTTTCCCTGTGCCCGGGGCTTCTCTGTCCTCATCCCCTTTAGTTATTTAAATGTTGGCCCTTCCTTTTTATGTAATAATCTGAGTCATCATCCGTCCATTCATTCCCTCTACCTGATCCCCCTCTCTATCACCAAACCATCCCTCCCCGTCCTTCACTTATCGTCTTTAAAAAAACCCATGGGCGACAGGTATTTTAGCGCTCAGATATCATTTTTTTTTTTTTCGTGCATTTTAGTGTAGAATCCCCTGAATCTTGAACCTGTTCTACTGGGGTCATGATTTAGCGTTTTCCAGCTTTGGCTCAGGGAAACCCTTTTAAAAATGTCTAAACCCTTTTCCCCAGCGAAAACGCCTGGATTTGCCGTTCAAAAGTCATAAATATGTAGCTTCCTATGGTTGTAGTGTGACGCCTCCAGCTCGCCCCCCAATCTCAGGCGCATTACAAATTGCCGCGGGCGCTCTGTAATGCTCCTGATATTGGCGTGCGCCTGGTTAAAAATAGAATAAATGGGGTCCAGTTTTAGACTAAAAAAAACAGACTTCCCCGCAGCCCCGTACATACGTCGCCCCATGTATCAATCCCCCAAAAAAATCCGCCCCCACTTTTTTGTGCAAAATTTTCAATTTTATACATTGTTACAAAGAATACGGAAAAATTGACAGGGAAATACGCTTAATTTGACCCCCAGATTCTGCCTTTTCAGAGATATCCCAATGGGGCCTTAGTGAATTTATTTGGCTCAACCACAACCCCCAGAATAGGAGGAGCACCTACGGGACTTGGGGTCTCATTTTCTTCCATTTATTTGGGGGCCCCTTTCAGGTTTGGGACACCCTAAGGCTAAAATTAATAAAATCCCCAAAAAATACCCCCTATTGGAAACTAAACCCTTAAGGAAAATTTTCCAGGGTGAAAGTGACATAGAACCCACAGGTGTGTCAAAAAATTTTTTTAGGTTAGGCTGTGAAAAACTAAAAAAAAAAATTTTTTTTCCAATAATCTGCAATTTAGTAAAAAATTTTTTAAATTTTTTAAAAAAGGAATCCTGGTAAAAAAGCACCCAAAACCTTGTTAGCAATCTTTTCCCAAGTTCGGCAATACCCTACTGTGGGGTAATCTCTGTTTGGGCGCATGGCGGGGGTATAAGGGGGGACGCTATTTGGTTTTGGGGCGCAGTTTTTTGGTGGGGCCAGTGATTTACAAAGCCCCAAAAGTCCCGAACAGGTGAAAATTTCCCCAAAAGTAACCCATTTTTGGATTCAGCCCCCTATAGAAAACCCTTCTAGGGTTACTGTGCTTTTTGGGTGCCAGGTTTACAAAGTTTTTTTTTTTTTGCTTGGGTTTTTAAAAGGGGGGGGAAAAGCAATTCCGCCATTTTTTTTTGGGCTTCAATTTTTACGGCCGCCGTGCTTTTAAATGACAGGTATCTTTACTAGGGGGGTTTGGGTAAATTTCAATGGATAGTTTTATAAAGTGTTTTTATGTTTTATTGCTTTTTAAAAAACAGAAATAGGTCTAAAAAAAAAATTGCGTTTTTATTTGTTCTGCCCCTGATGCCATAACGTTTTCAGTTTTCTGATTCGGAGGTTTTCTGGGCTTGTTTTTTTGTAGGATGAGTTGCATTTTTTTAGTACCATTATGGGGGGCATATGCCACTTGCACTTTTTTTTAAGGTTTTTTGTGAGGCATTTTGAACAAAATACAGCATTCTTGGTAGTGTTTTTTATTTTTATTTTTTAACAGCGGTCACTGTGCGTAAACTGCATACTAGTATTACTCAAAGGTTGATACGATTCAGCGATACCCAATTTGTTTTTTTTTTTATGTTTACGTTTTACACAATAAAAAACCCTTTTTTTCAAAAAAAGGGAAACACTTTTTGCATCGCCATGTCTGAGAGCCCTAACTTTTTTATTTTTCTGTGTACGAAGTGGTAGGGGCTTGTTTTTTGCGGGGAAAAGTTGAGTTTTTATTGGTTAATTTTTGGGGGGACAAGACTTTTTTATCAGTTTTTTAAAAACCGTTTTTGGGAAAGGGGGGTGAAGAAAAAAACGCAATCCCAGTAGGTTTTTTATTTTTATTTTTAAAAAGCCTTTACCGTGCAGTATCCATGACCAGTTAGCTTTACTTTGGGTCGAACGATTACGGGATACCCCTTTTATATGTTTTTTAAATTTTGAAACACTTTAAAAAATAAAAAAGGGGTTTTTATTTGTTAAAATAATTTTAGCTCGCTGTCTTCTGAGAGCCCTAACTTTTTTTTTTTTTCCCTATACAGGACGTGTAGGATTTTATTTTTGCGGGGTGAACTGATGTTTAAAATTTTTACAAAATTTGGGATTTTTATGAGTTTTTTACGCTTTTTTATTCCATTTTATGTGCTAAAAAATGTTACAAAAATCGAAACTTGTGATGTTTTTTTTTTTGTTTTTTTTACGGGTTCACCGTACGGGTTAATTAACTGACAGATTTATAGGGTGGGTCGTTACGCAGTGGCATACCAAAAATGGGTACTTTATTTATTTTTATCTTTTTTGGGGCGATTGGGGTTTGTAAAGGGGAAAAAAGGGGGGTTAGTGTTTTTATTTTTTTTTGTTTTGTTTTTACTTTTTTTTCACTTTTGACATTTTTTTTACTTTTTTTCCTTTTTTCACTTTATCTTTAACAGCCCAAAAAAACATCGATTGTTTTTGTTAGAAGGCAGGCCAGTGACAGTATATACTGTGTATGGTCGCCTTTTAAAAGCCGCACCATGCCCACAATGCATTGCGGGCAGGTGAAATTTAAAATGACCCCCGGGGTGCCGTTCACTTCCGGGGTCATCAGACAGGGGGGCGGTGCCCCTACATGCGGCAGCCCCACGGGGCAGCAGGAGGGGCTCACCCTCCCGCCTGCGGCTTTATTTTCGCAGCCATGCAGGCTGGGTAATGAAGCGGTAATCACCCGCGGCCGGAGCCCCCCGGCCCCGGGGGGATACGGGATGAGCCGCGGAATTTTTCCGTGGTCCCCTGTTGCGACGGCATGGCTGCCCCGAAAACCCGCGCGTGCCCGGGGTTTGGATTCGTCGATTTGCGGGAAGTCACTTCCCGCTAGGGCCTATGCATACGCCCTATGTCGGGAAGGGGTTAATTGGATAAGGAGTGGAACAAAGAGAATTTCCACACCTGATTTAATCATCTTGACACTTGTAACACGGAGTGAAAACTCCGTGTGAACAACCCCTTATACTGTGTTGTTGTTTTTCCTCCTGTGGTAACTACTGAATTTTACACATGTATTTATTGAAATTATTATGTTTTATACATCTTTAGAAGGGTTGCTTGTTCTGTGATTGGTATTATGGCTATTACACTCCAAAATCTCTTAACTGATTTAATTACGGTTATGTCTACACAGCACTGGATTCTTTTCCAGTTGGATTTTCATATCCGACTGTACCCAGCACTGTAGACTTCAATAGAAAATCCGTGCTGTAGTCTACACAAGACGGGTTTCATATGTAAGGCGCTGGCCGTCCGGCAGAAGATAGAACATGTTCTATGTTCTACCGGATACCTGTGCAGCACGTGTACTGGGCTGACGGGAAATCCGAAAACCGACTATGGTTTTTGGCGCCAAAAATCTGCGGTACAGCAATGTTAAAATGCCGTTGGATTTTGAACAGCATCGTAACATTGCTGGGTAGACGTAGCCTTATTATTTATTATACAGAAGAATCTCTTATCTGCATTTATTAGTATTATTACTATCATACTCAACATATCTCATCCGCTTTCATTACTATAATACTATGTTATGATCATACACCACAATCTCTTATCTGCTTTTATTACTATAATACTTAGAAATCTCTTATCTACTTTTACTACTATAATTATTACTATTTCTATTACTATTATGCTCCATTATGTCTTATTTGCTTTAATAACATAATGCTCCAAAACCACTTATCTGCTTTTACTAATATTATACGCCAGTCTCCTCTCTGAAATTTTTAAACGGTTTAACAACAATTTTAAAAACTCCCCTATTTCAGGAAAATTATTTAAAAAACAGACTCGCACTATAATATGACATATATCACTCATGTGACACTAAAGCTATCAACATCTGCAACCAATTAAGCAGTGATTCAGATTCTCATGAGCGATGTACGAGACCTCATCCAGTGCCCTGGAAAGCTGGGTGACATTCCCCACAGCAGGCAAAACTTGGTGCCTGATGTGGGGCATTGTGCATCGACAAGCTTACCTGAATGTTGGATACAGGGGCGTTGCTAGGGTCCCAAAACATCCGGGGCCCAGGCCCTGTATTAAGTTTTTCTCAGTAGGGCGGGCTCACATGGCATTTTCACGCCCCATGAACTGCGGCATGTGTTTTTACAGAGAAAAAACTGTGGCCAGTGCGTCCCTCTGAAGCTCTCACTGATATTTATTCTCCCCAGAACAGGTAATCCTAGTTCTCAGTGAGAGCAATGAATTAACATAATGTCGGCCCTTACGTCGGGTGTATTGAAGCACAATTACGCGCCGAAGTACGGAAAGACATTACGCTGTGTGAACATACATACGATGTGGGGCATAACTGTGCTGTAATGTGCCCAAAGTGCGCCCCTCAAATACAGTCAAATCATAGCAGTGAGTGATATGGTTACCTGTTTTCCCTGCACACAGAACCCACCCATAAAAATAAGTGACCTCCCGCTTCTAATAAGGGGACTGTCACTTCTCTCCTTCAGCATACAATACCATTGTTTTGTACATCGACATGGTAATTCATAGCTCTCATAGAGAGCTATGAATTATGCAATTGCGGCGGTGTGCATGTCAGGTGTATTAAAGCGCAAATACACCACAAAATGCATCCCGCAATTACGCCATGTGAACGTACCCTTTGTCTGGCTGCAGCAGCTAGAAACATATGCAACCCTGACAAATGACAGGTATAAAAAATTATATTCAGATACAATTCATCATCAGGTTGTAGTTAACATGTATAAAAGACAGAACAGGCAGGAATATGTTTAGTGACAGAAATGGGGCAATATTGTTGATATGTGTGTTTATACACATAAAAACACATATATAACAGTACATACACATGTACACACACATAGATATATCTATGTTATATATATATATATATATATATAAACACACACATGCATACACATATATACACACATACATATATACACATACATATATACACACATACATACAGATATACACACATACATACATAGATATATACACACATATATACACACTTACATGCATACACATATATACACACATACATGCATACACATATATACACACATACATGCATACACATATATACACACATACACATATATGCACACACATGCATACACACACATACACATAAGTGTATACACACACGTATATACATTCAGCACAGTTAATATTCATGAAGATTATGTGGTGTTCCCCTTATTATTGTGGTGTTCCCCTTATGGTCTCTACAGTGAGGCTACTCACTCACTTGAGACCTCCCTGGGCACCTATGGATGATGATGATGATGATGATGATGCTGCTGTTGCCTCCAAGGCTGTGTAGTTGCAGGGACCCGGCAGCACAGCAGGGGGCGGAGCTCCTCACTCGCTGTGTGCTGCTTCCTGACTGCCAGGCTCTGGTGCTGAACGCGGCTGCAGCACAGGAAGTCCTGACAGTTAGGAGCTTCAGTGAGTGACAGGCGCCCCCTCCTCCCTGCTAAGCGCCCGGCACCTCACGCAGTCGCTCTTCCTCCCCCTCCTGCACTGAAGAACGGCTCTGAGCCTGTTCTAGACTGAGCGCACACACACCACAGGAGATCGTCAGCTGCTGTCAGGCACACAGCAGCTGCCTGCATCCCTACGGGCTTAGATACGGGGCCCAAGCAGATTGTCCGGGGCTTGTGCCCAATAAACCTGCCTAGCTACGCCCTGTCTGTATAGCATATCCATGATCCAAAAATTTGACAAGGCATGATGGTGGTGAGAAGGAATATAACTTACCTCTCTCAGTGCAGCCCCCAAGGAGTCTAGATAGTCTCGCTGCAGGAATGGGGCAGGCCCCTGCACCCAGTGGCACGGAACAGTATCTCATAATACTTCCCTGGTACCAGTGCCAAAAAACAATGGCACTCATCTACTGCAAGACTTACTGGCCCTACCGGCAAGAGTTCCAGAGAGATGGCAAATACGTGTCCAAACAGAGAAAACAAGAGCACCGTCTCAGGGATTCAGGGCATGTGTCCTAGACCCCCGAAACATAATTCCCTGACCAGGACCGAGGGACAGCCTCTGGAATCCTGGACTGTCCTGCAGGAGCTGGGATGATTGGGAGGTATGTTTTTGAGTGAGAGAGTATCTAACAAAGACATATACATTGTAGTGTATGTAAGTAGAAGAAAAATATAAAAAAATATATCTGCCTCTTTCACCTGAGACTGTACACATTGGGCCTCATTTATGAAACCTAAGGCTATGTTCACACGGCAGTAATTGCGGGACGTATTTCACCCCGCAATTACGCCGTGTGAAGGGAAGCGGGGCGGGGGAGCCGTCAGCCCGCCGGCCCCATAGACATGCATTATTCTCGCCGCGTATACGCCGTGTATAGTTTTACATGTCACTTATCTTCCCCGCTCGCCCCGTATTGTGCGAGCAGGAAATGGTAACGTGATCCATACTTCTCTATGGAGGCACTGTTATTTACCGTAATGACTGGGACGTATCTCGCCCCGTATTTTGCGCAGTATGTTGCGAAATACGGGAGCGAGATAAATCCCATTTTAAGCCGTGTGAACATAGCCTTATAGTGAGACTCTCTGTTGCCCTTAGAAACAAACCAGAGTGCAGCTTTCATTTTTCCAGAGCGGTATATAAAAGAAAAGCTTTGCTATGGGTAAAAACACACACAATGGATAGCTAAAAGCATTTCATTCACAGGGATGGGGCAGTTTGGGGGAAAGCATGAGATATGTCAGAGCAATATGGGTTATAGGTCACTAAATAACTTTAACACCACACACAATATGGTCACAGAAAACACCACCCAAATGAATAATACAGACTTATTAATCAGTCTTAAAACCATACGTATATAATATAAAGAGCGAGTGTAGACAGTGCTCCTCTATGGTCTATGCTTACAGATGGCGAGCTATTGCCTATGTGAAGTTTGTTCACTGCTAATGGTCCTTACATGGAGGCATTAACTTTATAACATAGTTGAGTATATCTAATTTGCACGAGAAGACATTGAGGATCATTTTTCAACACTGCTTGCTTATAAATGCACTTTTGATCACTGGAGAGATATAAAGGCCCAATAACCCTATTCATATCTATGGTGTGCACTTTGCACTGTAAATCATGTTGGTGCTATTGATTTTTATGTATTTTGTATTTTCTAATCATGTTATTCAGTTCATGTACACATTCCCGTTGTCGGTTCCCTGATGGGTGCTGTCACCTCTCCACTGTCTACACTCGCTCTTTATATTTTATATGCCTGGTTTTAAGACTCATTAATAAATCTTTGTATTATTCATTTGGGTCGTGTTTTCTGTGACCAGATTTTGTGTGGTCTTAGGTTTAGTTGGTTTGGTGCAGGTAATACTTTGTTGTTTTTGCTAAATAACTTTGTAAAAATGCAAGTTGGGATATGCATCATATGTAGAGGTCTTTAAATGATCATTAGGGCTTGTCCAAACTGCACGGATCTTCACCCGGTTTTCGATTATGCACCTCTATGGAAAACCCGCGCAGCAGTCCCCACTGCAGTGGTTTTCCACCGGACGGTTTTTCAGAACCCCGGCGGTCCAAAAAACAGAACATGCTCATTCTTCTGGCCGGTTTTCGGGCGGAATATGAACAAGTCTATGCGAAGGGGGAGGGCTTTTCTCCGCAAACCGCGGAGAAAAGCCGTCTCCCGGAGGCCGTGTGCACGGCCCGAAAACAGTGCAAATACCGGTCTGGATTTCCACCATTAGTGGAGTTCACCACCATTAGTGGAGTTCACCACCATTTATGAGACAAAAGTCTTGGAACCGACACAAAAAAGCTCAGTCAATCTCTAAAGGCTAAAGGGGGAAATTTATTTAATTTGCCTTTTCATATGCTAGTCTTCAACATGCATCAGTACTGAGGTCAGGGCGGCCATCGGTAAATTCAGGGCCCCTTATAGCTAAACCATCTAGGCCCTTCGCACATTACTAGTTACTATCTTGTGTTGAATCATTGGGCCTCTTCTTGATCGGGAACTCTCACAGGAATACCGACAATATTGCCCTGATGGTGCCACCGACTGCAGCATATAGTAAAGGGTTCACATATACAAGATCCCCAAAAATGTTGGAAAAAAAGAAGACTTTCTCCATTTGCCCATTAAAAAAACCAAAACAAAACATGTATATAAATGGGACCAGCATGTCATTCAAATCAGATTTAACACAAAATCATGATATTTATTCAGCAAATTGAGTGCTGTAAAAAGAAAATAAAATCTAAAAGAATTGTGTTTTTTGTTATCTCGCTTCCCAGAAAATAGTTGGAAAGAAAGTACAAATAAAAACAGGACCATGCTCCCCAAAAAATAAACCATCACTCGCTTTTTCTGGGGGAAAAAAAAACAAAAAGTTTAATGGAAAAACGGGGAAAAAAAAAAAGAAAATTTTTTGGCAAAATGGAAAAAAAATTAAAAAAAAAAAAAATTAAAAAAATTTAAAAGTTTAATTTTTTTTAAAAAGGTGTTGGGGGGGAACAAAAGGTTTTTCAAGTTTCCATAGTTTGGGAAAGGGCCCCCCCGAAAAGAAGGGAAAAAAAAACGTCCCACCCATTTTTAGCCTGTTGTCCCGGGGGTTTGTTAAATCCAAGGAAGGAAAAAAACCCCCATAGGTAAAGCCAATTGTCCTCATTTTAGGGAAAAATTCCTTCCGACCCCAATCTGGCAATCAAAAAATCCCTGGACCCAATGACCCCTCCCAAAAACCAAACACTAAAAACTTTTTTAAAATTATTACGCTCCAGAAATGAAACCCAAAAACCCTTTTTAAACCCGGTTTAAATTAAAATTCACCATAAACAAGGGGTCCCTCTGGGCAAAAAATTCCATAGTCTCACTGCTTTTACAGTAAAGAATCCCTTTCTATTTTTTATGTAAAACTTTCGTTCCCAAGACTAAAGGAGGGCCCCCTTTTTTCTAATACAGCCCTGGGTATAAATAAATCTTTGGGGGAGATCTCTATATTGACCTTTGTGTATTTAAACATATTTATTATGGGGCCCCCCCCCAAAACCTTTTTTTTTTTCTTTAAACCCAAATAACCCAATCTTGCCAAAACTTCTTTTGGGGGGTGTAGTCCCCCCCCATCCCCTTTTTTTATTTTTTTTGCCCGCCTTTTTACCTGTTCAAGCCTACAAATTCTTTCCTGTTCCCCTGGGGCCCAAAACGTACACAATATTTTCCAAAGTGTGGCCCAACCAGTGACTTTTAAAAATGGAGAATAAGGGTTTTCATCAATTTTGGGTCTATCCCCTTTTTTAAAACACCCCATGATCCTATTTGCCTTTGGGGCTGCCCGCCGACATTGGGTTGCTACCCTTAATTTTTCTGTCCCATGGATTTCCCCAATTTCCTTTTTCCCTGTCACTTTTAAAACCCCGTTTTTTTTTTCCCTTTAACATGTAAACAGTAATGGAAAATTTTTCCTTCCCCAAATGCATAACCCTTTCATTTAAAATTTAAAACCCCATCTGCCCCTTTCCCTGCCCAGGCCCCCCAACTTTTTCCAGATTTCCCCTTTTTTAATAACAATTATTTCCCCTATTGTGTTTAATTTCTTTTCAGAGCTTAAATATCGTCCCGCAAAGATCATAATTTTACTTGGG
>JAODAL010084170.1:0-11010 GCA_025379985.1 Phyllomedusa bahiana
CGGGCAAAACCCCTTTTTAATAAGGTTTTGGGGAAAATGGATGATTTTCCCCCCGGCCCTTTTTCGCCGAGCGGGGAGGAGAGACTGAATCCATAGTTCTCTATGAGACTGTGGATTACCGTTTAAGCCTGGCCACGGATTCCAGCTGTTCTACGCAATAGGGGGCGCGCAAACGGCTGAAATCCGGCCCAAATCAGCCATGGGTAACGGCCCCTTTAAGGCGATGTTCACCCGGCTGATTTGGGCACGGATTTCAGCCGTATTGCACTGCAATACGGCTGAAATCCCCGTTCTTTTATTTTACGTAATCCACAGTTCTCATATATAACTATGGATTACGTCTCTCCTTTCCCGTTTCTGTGAATAGCCGGCGGGGAAAAAAAATTGACATGCACATTTATCCCGGCGGGGATTACGCGCTGTGGAAATAATGGACGTCTATGGGGCCGGCGAGATCCCGGGCCCCCCCGCTGCACGGCAGCGGCGTAATTGCAGGCGTAATCCGCCCCTATTATCCCAGCAATAAGCCTGTGAACATCCCTAAGAGTGTGTCTTTTAATTATTGTAATTATAAGTACACATATAAACCGGATTGTCTTCCCTAAAACATCTTTTCCATTTGGCCTAGTAAGGTTTTTGGTCTTCTGCTGGTTATGCAGAGAAAATCTATACTGTTAATGTGGCCCTTTAAAAGTCACACAAAAGAAGCCGGAGGAGGTGCTGGCGTGTACTGATATTTTACATGATCTCCCATGACAGATGACTCTGTCTCATATTTTCCATTCTTTGGTTGCGTATCACTATGCAAATGATTAACATTACAGGAGTACAAGCATTGATACATGTGTACAAGCAATAGTGGCTCCTACATTGGCATACCTAGCCTGTACATGTATTACATGGATAACCTTTCATTTAAGTGGTTGGCAATGTTACATGTCCCCTAAAGTAGCTGCTATGGCTAGCCACGAAAGCTTAAAGGGGTTGTCTCACTACAAGGGTTGCTTTTTATGTTAAAGATCTTGAAAAAACTAGTCACTTTGCAATATGTGTCTTACCTATTCCTAGATATCCCCTCTTGTATGGGCTGCATCAGCTCCTCGGGTCGCTATAGCTACAGACCTGTTCAATCTCTCATGATAGGCTGCCAGCGCTGGTTACTATAACTACAGACCTGGCTTCTACTGCAGCCTAGTGGAAGCCAGTAAACATACCCCTGAATTCAGACTGAAAATAAATATGCAAACACACAGAACACACCGCAGTGGTCCGCACACGCCAAAATATACTAGAACATCGCATATATGGATTATTTTAACCCCTCACCGATATTTGACGCGTTACAGTATGATGTTGGTAAAGGAGGATGGAGTCTCCTCACTCGTGCTCCATACCCGAGTGGTGTCAACTGTTAGTTCCAGTCAGGACCGGCCACTGGCAGCCAGGCTCGGTGATAACTTCTGTCCTGACCATTTAACTGTTTAGATGCCACAGTGAGCACAGCGTCTAAATGAGAGGGAAAATTTGTGAATAAAATAAGGAGATTAAAAACAAATTGAATGCTCTGTTGCGGATGCAGATCAGCCTCCCTCCTCCCCCCCAAAATGCAATTGGTTGTCTTTGCAGCTGGTAGGCCAACCGATAGGTGCATAGGTAGGTATCTAGGGCCTGAGTTATATAGGAGCCTAGGTAGGTCAGGTCCCCAGCCTTAATAGTGGCCCCTTAGACTGGAACAGAAAGAAAATAAGTTGCCTCTTGCAGACTGAAGCAGCCAGTCACATTCATGACTAATATGCAAGGCATTCTGAGCAGTCCCAGGACCTACCTCTGACCACCCCGGACCCCTATACTTCTGGGGCCCCTTGGCATCTGTCTAGTGTGCCCAATGGATGACAGCCCTAGTGCTAAAGCTGAGGTCCCACAGTCTGGCAGCCACGTGCTGATGTGACCACAGCTGCAAACCGCTCCATGAGTTTGCCAGTAATACTGCTATTTCACCAGCAAACACTATGGCTGCCGGACCGTGGGACCCCAGCCTTGTAATACATGAAGTATATGAAGGCAGCCTTGGGGATATATTGATGTAATTTATTACTGGGTGGATGCTTAAAGAAAAACCGGAAACACGGCCATACTCACAGCTTGAGACTGAACACAGCACAGAAGCAGCACAAACCCCCATGCTATTTAAGAAAAATACCCAGGTGCAGTTAATTGGTGGTAGCCCATACATCTCTCCACTAGGTGGACAGAAAACTGCACCTTAAATTGACATCTATTCACATAGCATGCAAAAAAGCCACAGTACTCTAGATTGGGAGACTATACAGATGTAAAAATACCCGTAAGACAGCCGCTCGCACACCCTCCATGCATGAGGGGGGGGCGGCTGCTGGTATTCTACTTGCATCTACTCCCCAGTACTGTTGGGCAAAAAAAAACTTTTTTCACATACTGGAAAAACATCAAATATGAGGTATTAGTTGATGCAGTGGCCACTATATTGTAAGCCTACAAGCCCCAGAGGTATTTTTGCATCTGTATAGTCTCCCAATCTATGGTACTGTGGCTTTTTTGCTTTTTTGCATGCTATGTGAATAGATGTCAATTTAAGGTGCAGTTTTCTGTCCATCTAGTGGAGAGATGTATGGGCTACCACCAATTAACTGTACCTGGGTATTTTTCTTAAATAGCATGGGGGCCTGTGTTACCTCTGTGCTGTGTTCAGTCTCATTTCAGCTTCCAAGCTGTGATTATGGCCGTGTTTCCGTTTTTTCTTTGAGTAATTAATTCCCCTTTTTCATGTATATTTTGGGTGCATGCTTAATCAAAGGCTCTGACACCGCTAATATGCACAACATAAAAGAAACACTGGAATATGCAAAATCGGACAATTAATATCCACTCATGTCAGGTGCTTCAGGGGTCCAGGAGATCTGCGTTCCCCTCATCCACCAGCAGCAGCGTTCCTAAACTCTAAATCTTTGTGCTGTCCAAACACACATTCCTGCTGCAGATTGGGCAGTGCTGACATGTCTTTTCACTGCCACTCTCATCAAAGGGCATTGCAGTTACTGCATTTTTTTTTTATTTCAACTTGCCCCATACAACTGAAAATATACAAATCACAGCACATTGCAGTTCTATAGGAAAACAGGCTGTAAGACCTAAACAGTGAAGCCAGTGGAATAGCCTGCATCTTTGAGAGACATTTTGACAGTCCCATTTATGATCCTTTTTTTCTATTTATGTGCCTTGAAACAGGCAAGGATGTGCGCTGAAGGTTTTCCAGAGCCTATCGTGACAAATCTACCTTGCTATTTAGTGACTATACAGCGATCAGCCAAGACATAAAAATTACCCTGACTGGACACGTGGCTAGCATTGATTATCTCATGGCACCTGTCAAGGGATGGAATACATTACACAGCAAGTAAGCACTCCGTTCTTGTTGATGTCGGGAGCAGCAAAAATGGGCAAGTCTAGGGATCTGAGCATTTTTGGTGAGGGTCAAACTGTGATTCCTAAAGGGCTGGGTCTAAGCGTCTTCAAAATGTTAAGACTGGATCCACACAGCATCGGACAAAAACCACCTGAAAGTCGACCGTTTTCTGATCGATGCACGGCCGCGTTTTTTTGTCACCGTTTTGTTAAAAACCGCAGTCCGTTCTCATTTTTTTGATTGTATGGGAAACCGACGGCAACACTCAAACTTGGTATATTCACATGGATATGCTGCAGAATCTACAGCCTTTCTGTATAGAAATCCACATTTCTAAACCTGCGCTGCCTAAAATGGATTTTGTTGGAGGTTTCTCTGAAGACTGTTCGACATGGACTTCAACGGGAGAAGGCATTAATAGATAAATCTATGACACCGTTTACACTGCTTGCTGCAGTTTTAGGCTACGTCTCCATAGCATTGGGCAAAAAACGACCTGAAAACCAAATCCCAAAAATGTTCTTAAAACTGATTTTTTTATTTTTTTTTTAATAAAAATTTTATTGACACCACAGATATATACAGAAGTACAGTATGGTAGAGTACACAACTTTCGGTGTCCGTTTTTATAAAACATACCCAGCAACATTAAACAACCCCTCCCCTCCCCACTCCCTCCAATGCACATACAGTCTCAACATCACACAGTTATTGCCCCTGATTTAATTTAATTCAATATGAGTCACTGGTCTCGGTTGCAAAACTGAGTGGTTTTTTTGTCCACTGTTTGTGAAAAGCTGCTGAAAAAATTCATTTTTTTAGTCGTGTTTTGCGTGGTTTTGGTCAATTTTTCTGCGTTTTTGCCACTTTTTTTGCAGAGATGCACAGCAATAAATTTGCTATGTATTTCTGCAAAAAAAGCGGCAAAAAACGCCCGGCGACTCGAATAGTAAATTTTCTGCCCAGCTCTGGCGTTTTTAGCAACATGTTTCAAAAAACGACCCACAAATAAAACGAGCAGAAAAGACGTTCTCTGGAGACAGCAGGACGTTTTTACTATAGAAGTCTATGGGACCTCTTTTCAGTCGTTTTTTTTTTTCCCAGCGGCGTTGGAAAACGAAAAACGCTGAACATAACGGGCGTTTTTCTGAGCTGTGTAGACATAGCCTTAAAATGCGGATTTCTCTTCAGAAATGCTACCAACTTCACAGCGGATATGCCCCATATGACTGTACCCTCATTGTACACACCTTATTGGTGTCGCCCAAGGATTGCTATTTGTACAATGCCGCTGCTTCTTCTAAGATGCCTTTGTAGTTCACATTTCCAGTGACTACCAGAAGCATAATTAAAATCCACACTCTGCTCTCGGAGACTGATGGGTTTCTTTTATCTATTAATTTGGCTTAATGTAAACGGAAGTAAATGAGGTTTACTTTTCTTTAGCGGTGTTTTAAACATGCCACACTGAAATGTCTCCTGTACTATATAAGCTTCCATTGAGTGATTAATCCCACTAGTGCCTGTCAGGCTTTGCAATGTGTTTCAAGGCATTGGAACACACAAGGAATGAAAGGCCTTTACCTCTTCCCAGTTTGTCTCTATAGTATTTAATTCAATAATGACTCCACTGTGTGTACCAGAATCGTTAAAAAAACACCTGTTTACTTGATCTTTTGTAAAACATTCCTTAAAGCAAAAAAAAAAAAAAATCCCCTTGCAGAAAGGACATAGCGAAGACAGAGAAACCGCTTTTTTGAAAAGGGCTAGTTGTGTTTTCATGGTCTTAGAAACCTGGCAGGTTTGTGGTTTCCATGCTTCAGGAGTTTAAATTCCTAAAATTTGGGAAGGTTTAAAAGGGAACTGTCAGAGATTATTTTCCCCTTGCTGGGGGCGCACAAGTAGTGTCGACTGCTGTTCCCTTTCTGTCCCCCCTTTTTCTGTAACATGCTGTAGTTTTAGGCTTTTTTCCCCCAAATCTTATTCATGAGCAGGTGTTGGCTCAACCCCCAAAGGCTGCTTCCCCACTGACAGTTATTAAGTTTTACCTATTCAAAGAAATAGGTTTGTCATTTTGAGGGGGGCGGGCTGCCTAAAAGAGGGCGGGGTTTGAAAAAACTGCATCTGAAGGCTCTTGAAGACTCTTTGGTGAAAGCTGCAGATTTGAGCTTAATACACGAAAAAATCCAGCACTTACAGAAAAAAAAAGGGAAAAGCGTGGAAACAGATGTCTGCACAGTTTTACTGAGCTCATCCAGGGGGGCAAAAACTATGCGACAGGTTCTCTTTAAATATTGCTAAATTAAAGCCCTGAATTTACTCCCATTGCTTTTCCTATTCATATTGTAATCGCAGAAAGCTGGCATATAGGCTGCTGTTTGCATGGGTTTGTGGCTGTTTGTTATATAAAGGGCACAACATAGTGGCCAGCAGTAAAATAGTTGCTCTGATTGTACTAGTTTTTAATCATTTGTTTTCCCAGATTCTTAGTGGTGTTATGTTAACCCCTTAAAGGGGTTGTCTCGCTACATTAATTCATCTTGGTTTCACTTTGAATTCAGGGCCGTGTTTACTGGCTTCTACTAGGATGCAGTAAAAACCAGGTCTGTAGCTATAGCAACCAGTGCTGACGGCCTATCAGGAGAGATTGAACAGGTCTGTTGCTGTACTGACCTGAGGAGCTGATACTGCCCAGGGGATATCTCAGAATAGGTAGGACACGGTTAATAGACACATATTGCAAGATCTTTAACATTAAAAGCAATCCTTGTAGTTAGACGACCCCCTTAATCATCTGCTACATTTTTCAGTTCTTGCCTCCCTGTGTTTCAACAGAAATATTTATTTCTTTTATTTTTTGAAACCTCATCTGAAACAGCGCTGTAAGGCTAGGTCTACACAGCACAGAAATACCATCGGATTTTCGTCAGATTCATTTCTTTGCTGTGTAGACCTAGCCTTACAGCGCTGTTTCAGACGAGGTGTTCATTAGGTTTTTTGTTGTGAATCGCCTATCCCAATTTTAATTAACTGGGCAAAAATGCACCAAAAAACATTAAAAAACCGCATCCAAAACTGTTGCTCAGGTTTTGGACAAAAGTTTAGGAAGCTCTCCATTGACTCCTATGGGGATTTTTCGCATTTAAAACGCTTCAAGAAATTGACTGACACTACTTTTTCAGCTTCTAAAAAAAGCACCTTTAAAACGCAAAAAAAAACCTCATTGTGTGTGAACTGCAATGCTGCTTTACATGAGAATCGAAAGAAATTGAAACTGGGGGGGGTTGGAACTGCCTTTTTTGACGGTTTTTTGGGGAGGAAACTATCAAAAACAGCACATACCCCCCCCAAACTGTCTTTCTTGCCCATAGCAACCAATCCTAGCCCAGCTTTTATTTTTCCGAGCCTATATGAAAGAAAGCTGAGTTTGATTGGTTGCTTTAGGCAAAGCCCGTTAATTTTGAGTGAGTAACTTTCGGCCGTGCAGTGGTTAAAATTGAAATGATTTTAAGAAAAATCCCAAAAGGTACCCCAAAACGAAGGCTGAACCATGATGTGAAAGGGCCAAGTACTGCATAGTTAAGGAAATGGTGAAAGGGGTTTTTTACGAGAGAGTTTTTTAGTGCGACTTTCTTAATAAAAAAAATAAAATGTTCTTTGTTAATTGGTGAAAAAAAAACCTTTTTTTTTAAACGATGTGGCCATTTAGCAAAAAAAGGAAAAAAAAAAAAAAGTTACGTTCAGTGCATTTACAAAATATGAGGGCTGGTTTTTCCCCACGGTGGGATTTAACGATGAAAATGAAAAATGGAAACTTTTTTTGTTTTCCCCATTATTTTGGTAAATGTGAAAAGGAAATGTAAACTGCATTGTCCCAATAAAAATGAGCTGAAATGCCTGCATGCAGTTTTAAAAGGTGTGGAGAGCCTCTGTGTCAAACCCCATGTCACTTTTTCCCCCCAAACCAGGGTTGTTCCTACCCCGAGTCCCTGTTTTTGGAGATTCTTCAAGTGGGTTTTTTTCCTAGTATTTGTGTGATTTCAACCCGCTGATGTTAAAGTTGTCTGTTTACATCCAGTTTGTGTAGCCAGATGGGTTTCTAGTTTAGCATATAACATGATGTAAGAAGAAGTACACATTTATGGATACAGACATCTATATATTTTTTTTTTTTATTCCAAATCCAGAAATATCAAAAAATTTTGGCTCATAAATTGGTTTGCCTAGTTTATCACACATGATGCCATCACAATCACCTATTTGGAATGACTACTTTATAATTAAAGGGGTTTTGCCACAAAGTAAAATTGACGGGAAGCTTGCAAAAGAAATAGAAACTTTTACCCTTTTCTTATTAAAAATTCTGGACCGTTTTTGTTTTGCTGCCCTTTTGTGTCCGTTGTTAAGCTTGTCTCCGGGATAGACCAGGGTGAGAGCCCTCAGTCCTGGTGCCCCGCTCAGACTCACCTTTTTTTTCAGGCAGCTATTGAGTGTTCAAACCCCCGGTG
The DNA here is from genome assembly GCA_025379985.1 of Phyllomedusa bahiana. Lineage (NCBI taxonomy): Eukaryota > Metazoa > Chordata > Amphibia > Anura > Hylidae > Phyllomedusa > Phyllomedusa bahiana. The sequence continues at coordinate 7,951 of JAODAL010084170.1, forward strand.
ATGTCACTTACCCCGTCCTCGTATCTTTAGTAAATTTGTCAAAAATTGCAAATAAATAAAAAAGAAACTCAATGAGGTAGGTGCATTTATAAAAAGAGAAAAAAAAAAAAGGTTTTTGGTTTCCCGCAGGGATTTGACCTAGGACCCCTTTTGCCCGGAGGGAAAAAATTTACCTCTCAGTATTCATTATGCTTTACTAAAAAACCTTTTTTGACTAGAGAGAGGAAAGGGCCCGGTGAGTAAAACCTGCTGGGTCACATGATATCAATTCAAACAATTCACACAGCCTCCTTCTGAGCCACAGAGCTGAGAGGGAGAAGGAGGTATGAAATGGACGTGGCAAAACCCATTTAAAATCCATTGACTAGGGAAAAAAATGGTGAGTTGAAAATTTTTAAAATTTTCATGCTTAAATGTGTAACAACTTTAAAGGTGAATTCAAATGGGTTATCAGGCACTTGGGTTGCGTTATATCCCGGGTGTTTTAGAAGTCGTGCCTACTTTATGTATCTGGGCCCGGGCCTCATTCACTTTTGTTTTCCCGGTGCTTAAGCGGGGGGGGCAAAAAGTGAAGGTCATTTTTTTCCCGGCGCGTACAGTGCGTGGGGAAAATGTGCTTTATAGTACCGGGGCTAGGTTTTACCATGTTTGGGGGGCCTTTACAAAGGGGTGCTTTGCGGTGCAATTATGCCCCAAAGTATGGCCTGCATTTATGCCATTGAACATCCCTTAAGCATTTTTCATGAAAATTGGTGTAGATGAGAATGCCTGTTTTGGTGGTTGGGGGAGACATGAATTAATGCCTGCACGGTGGTCCCCAGCCCCCGGCTGGGTGCGGGCTCACCCGGGGGTTCTGCCCCCCTCTCCCGGGTGGGGAAGGGGGGCAGACTTGCCAGTCCCCGTCCCGCTTCGTGCGGCTCCCAGCTCCTTAGGGGCCCCCAAATTTGGGTTTTTGGCCCCATCGTGACCCTATTTAAGGTTTGCACTTCCCAAGTTTCCCCCCGGATCTTTAGTCCCTTTTGCTATTTAGAAGGTTTTTTAGTGTCTCTGTTTTCCGTGTACCCTACCTTCTTGCCTCGCCTCCGATACGAACCTTTGCCCCCTCCCCGCCTTTTCGCCCGTCCCCAATACCTCGTGTGACGTTTGTACCGTTCCCTTGGCCCCGAAGTGTTCGCCCGGGAAGGACCCGGTAGACTCCCCCCCCCAAGTAAGTCCATCCGCTTTGCGGCGGGCTTGGTGAATACCCGGGTTTTCTTAGATCGCTCCCTTGGGGTGGTTTTCGCCATCCTTTCGTGGTCCCGCGATCCCCTAGACCCTCGTGGACAAAGCTACTTCCTTCAGTTTTCCTGGTGATCAATGGTAGCTGAAGGGGTAATGTATCTCATTGGTGTTAAGGACCATGTTGGTGTGTGTGGGGATTTATCGCTTTTTACACTCCTCTAGGTATTTGAATATTTGAAAAGGTTTATGGGAACAGAGCTGAACTCAGAGTCTAGCAGTGTAAAAAGGATTAAAGCCATGCCAATTTTGTAGGTAAGTGAATTCCCGCTTCCCAGCTGGTCTAGGGTGTAGCAGATAAATGAATGCCCGCTTCCCAGCTGGTCTAGGGTGTAGCAGATAAATGAATGCCCGCTTCCCAGCTGGTCTAGGGTGTAGCAGGTGAATGAATGCTTGCTTTCCAGCTGGTCTAGGGTGTAGCAGGTGAATGAATGCCTGCTTACCAGCTGGTCTAGGGTTTAGCAGTGAATGAATGCCCGCTTCCCAGCTGGTCTAAGGTTTAGCAGATGTTGGTCTAGGGTGTAGCAGGTGAATGAATGCCCGCTTTCCAGCTGGTCTAGGGTGTAGCAGGTGAATGAATGCCCGCTTTCCAGCTGGTCTAGGGTTTAGCAGGTGACTGAATGCCCGCTTTCCAGCTGGTCTAGGGTTTAGCAGGTGAATGAAGGCCCGCTTTCCAGCTGGTCTAGGGTTTAGCAGGTGATGAATGCCCGCTTCCCAGCTGGTCTAAGGTTTAGCAGATGTTGGTCTAGGGTGTAACAGATGAAGTGATACAGAGTACAGAGTGAGTACAGAGATTTATGAGTGCTTAAAAGTTTTTCTTTGGCTCCCCACCTCCAATTAAGGGATTGTCTCACTACAAGGCTTAGCTTTCCACATATAGGGAATATTAAATCAACTTTTTCCAAATACATTCTTTTGATTTTTTTTTTTTTTCCTGAGCAGGTGATAAGAGATTTTATTTGCTCTGTATGCACACAGATTTCTCTGGTTACCAACCTGCTCTCTCCTCCTCTCTCTGCTCTTTATCTTATTTGAGAGCAGGGAGTAAACTCAGCACAGAGGGCTGCCAGCAGCTGGAGAACACGGTGTCTTATTTATCTCTAATAAACAAAGGAGATTAATCACTGTTGAGGAGCAAGCAATCAAAACTGCCTGCAGACAAGGAACAGGTATGGCATTAATCCCATTCACATTGCAAAGCTCAGTGAGTCAGATGTGACTTCAGGAACGCTACATATAATAGATTGCGCTGCTGAGTCTTGGCTTTTCCGATGAGCCTATTCAAATATATTTAAATTGTAGTGGCAACACCAAGGCATAAGTCTCCACAAACCTACATGGTGCCTCTTCAGAATAAGAAATATTAACACTTTTGAGCAAAGTCTGAGATAATAGGGCTCTAATTTAATGGACCATCTTCTTCTACCTGAAGCTACGACCCTCAACATGAAGATCTTCCCATCACTGATGCACATGTACAGAGTACTGAATGTGGGAGGTCGGTTTTGTCAAAAATGACAAGTCAAGGCAGAAGTATAAATAAAATAAGCTTCCTGTATAGATAGGATGGTTGTTTAAAGGTGGAAAGAGGAGTAAGAGTCTGGAATGTGAGGATACTGCCGAGAGAAGCATACACTCCCGAGACTAGACCTAACCTGATTTACTCATGCAAATGACATCACTCCTGACATTTCTGCATCATAGACATCATAAATCACAGAATTGTGGGTTTAGAAGCCTGTTTTTGCTGATTTATTTATCTTTTTATTCGTTTTTTTTTTC
>JAODAL010084171.1:0-11009 GCA_025379985.1 Phyllomedusa bahiana
CCTTTTCAAAAATTTGTTTTTTTCCACCCGGGATTTTATGGATTTTTCAAAAAATTTCCTGTTTTTTTGGTAAAATTTTAAAAAAGGTCCTCCTTTTTTTTGGGTCGGTTTATGCTTGGGAAAAAGGCGGGTTTAATTTTAAAAAAAGTTTTCCCCTTATCCCCCTTTTATACAGGGGATTAGGCTCAAATCTAAAAAAAAAAGGTACAGTCACATTCCTTCCAAAGTAATGGCCCTATGGACAAAATTGGGTTTTGGGACTAAAAGGGCGCCCGTCATTGATCCTTGGCAGTCTTTTTTGCAGGGGGTTTACAAACATCTGATTAATGAAAAAAAAAAAAAGGTGTAGAAAAAATTAAATAAATTCTAAAAATTTCTTCACAGTGTAAATGTATTTTGGTAAAACTGCTGTCTCTCCAGATGTCAACTTTTTAAAATAAAATACATTGAAAAAAAAATGAAAAAAATAAAAAAAAGGGCAAAAAATGAGACAAGAAAGAAGGGCCCTCTTTTTCTACGCTGTCTAAAATTTAAAGACAGCAAAAACCCTTAGACAACGTCTAAAAATGCCCCAGATTTATCACAAAACCAAATTTTAAAAAATTTTGGGCGCTTTAGAATTTTCAAACTTTAAAAGGGGAAATAAAAAATTATCAAAAAAGGAGCCCAATCCAAAACCAAAGGGCCCCAACCTTAGAGACTCAGAAAGACCGGGAATCAGCGGGTTTACAAAATTCTGGTCAGTTAAACCGAAATTGAACCCTTGGATGCCATAAAAAAAAACATCATTTTTGGGATTTTCAAAAGGCATCACCCCCCAAAACCATGCAACTGTGAAGTTTAAGGCGGGAACATCATGGGGGGGTCAGTTTTTTCAGCATATTGCACTCCAACTTCATATAATTTGAAGGAAATGAATGGGGTAAATTACAGACATTCCCCGAAAAAAACCCGGCCCGCCATCCACCCCGATTTATAAATGAAACAAGGGGGGGGAATTTTAAAAAAGTCAATTTTATCCCCAAAAACCCCAGCCAAGGGAAAAACCTTTTTTTGGGTTTTTAAAAAAAAAAATTTAAAACCAAAAATGGCCCCCAATCCCAACCTGAACCCAATAGGAAAACTTGGAAAGGGAACTAAAACTCCCAAAATTTATAAAAAATCCCAAGGGAAACCCTTAGGGTTAAAGGGGTGTTTGTGGGAAGAATTGGGGCCCAAAAACCCACCTGGGCAATTCATATACTATTTTTTTTCCATACAGGAAGCTTCTTTAAACTGAATCCCCCAATTAAAAGGGTTTTTTTACCAAGTATTAAAAAAATTTCAAAAAACGTTTCATTTTTTTTTTCAAAAGTGTCCCTTTCCCCATTAAATCCACGTAAAAATTTTAATATATTTTTACACTATGTAAAACACGCATATAATTTTTTTAAAAAAGGGGTTTTTAAAAAATTTTTTTAAATAATTATAAAATTTTTTTTTTTTTTTACAACGGGGTGTAATAGGTAACATAACACCTTTTCATAGGCCCCCAAAAACTACCACGCAACCAAATGGAATCCTCCCAATCCCTTTTTGTGAAGGAGGGAATCAAAATTTAAAAAAAGGGGCTCACCCTGGGCTAACCCACTTAGATAAGTGGGTTTCACTATGCAAAACATCTAATTTTTTTAAACAAAGTGGGTTAAAATTATAACTGACCCCCCCCCTTTATAAAAAATTTTTTTAACATCCAACAACTTAAACTATTTTTTACCCCCCCCTTCCCCCGATATGTTGATAAAAATGTTGTTTAAACGTCAGAAGAGATTTTAAGTGTTTTTTATTTTACTTTAAAGGGGTTTTCTCACTATGCATTTTACATAGTCAAACCACTTCAACTCACATTTCCCTTTTGGCTGGGGGCGGTTCTATAGAAATATTGGCAATCACTCTCCTTTTCCCTACTGAGCCTTTTACATTGAAAATACTTTTGGAAGTAAAATCTGTAGAAAACACAACAAAGCTCTGGGGGGAAAAAATCTTATTTTAAAAAACAAACTATGTTCATAAGGGGAAGGACAAGTTTCCAGCAAAATCAAAAAATAAAAGAGAGATGGTCAAAAACAAAAAAATTTGTTCATCAAAAGTAAAAATCCTCTTATCTCTTCAACCAGCAAAATAAAAAAAAAATGTATTTGGTAATATTCAAATTAACATTTTCCTACATGTTGAAGCTAATCATTGAATAAAAAACCCCTTTTTTAAAAAAAAGAGAGTCTTTTGGGCAAAAACCAGAAGTACAATTATTTAAAGTGGACAGCAAAATTAATACCAGAATGTAGCATTATGGATTAGGAATCTTATAAAAAATTTCTTCTCTCCTGACCTCTCTTTTCTGTAAATTACAGGTATCTTTTTTTGGAAAAAAAGCCAGTAATCTCCCACACCATTAAACCCATTCCCTTTCTGTTTTCTTTTTAATGGAAAGCATCTCTGTTTAATAACTTTGTCGTGTGCCCTGCATCGCCTGCTGTGCAAAGAAGCCTAAATGTTTCCCATTTTGTCATTGAAAATCTCTCCTTCTGCTCAGAACATCCTCCCAATCCTCCTCACTCAACTATTAAACCTGTAACTGAAAAGGTTTGTTTCTGCTATTATTAATCCCAATGGTCATACGTGCAAATCCATGAAGTGCAATACAAAACGGTGACGCAGAATTAATACCAAAAATGAAACCAAAAATGAACAAAAATTAACTTAAAGGGGTTTTCCATACTTTGATTCCCTTCCCTCAGTCCTGTTTTTTTGGGTTTTCATTTTAAATTCGGGGGTGTTTACTGGCTTCCCTGGGTTTGCATAAAGCCGGGTCTTACTATAGCAACCATTTGGGCACCCTATCAGAGAATAAACAGGTTGACTATAGCGCCCTGGGGCTATAAAGCCCATACAAGGGGATATCTGGGAATAGGGGGGGACACTGCCAATGACTATAGAAAAGTGACTTTTTTTTGCAAGGGTCTTTAACAAAAAAGCAATCCTTGTAGTGAAAAACCCTTTTTTTAAAAAACATCTTTTCTCTGCCATTATTTTACCAACCATCCAATAGCTTTTCTATGCACTATAACCCCACTGCCCCTTGTTCCTCTAACTCTTTGATACCCACCACCCATGTTGGGCAAGGGTTTTCCCCCCTCATCCCCCAACTGTCTTACCCTCAATTACCCCCAAATTTTCCCCCTTTCCCACAAAATTAAGATCTTTCTCACAAATCCACACCCCCCCATTTGCTCATACCCCCGACACCTACTCACACCCTCCCTGCTTCTCCTTGCTGCGGGGATATATCCCCATCCCGGACCCCTCACACTACCCACTGTTTTTACTTTTTCACAGCCCAACTCCATTAACCCCAAACCTAAAACCCTTTCCCACTCCCCCTCGCCACCCCTATCCCCATTTTGGGGGCTCTCTGAAGCACGTTTTAGGGCAACAAACTTCCTCATCCAAGACCTCTCCTCTCGCACAACCTACCTTCCTGGTCTAAAAAAACCTACTGACCCCTTTCTACAGAACTTCCCCCTTTGGCACTCTCTTATGAGGGGCTTAAAAAATTTACCCAAAACACCCTTCCTGGCACAAGCTGGGGGGAATGTTGGCCCTTTCTTTTTTTCTGATTTTCCTATTTTTTTTCCCCCCATTCCCTCCTTTACCTTTCCCCCTCACCCCCCCCCATCCTTTTGAGGTCACTCTGCCCCCATCTCTCCCCCAGGGGCGTTGTCTAATACTGCCAGGCCCCGCCCCCCGGGCCCTTTCCCTTGACCCCTTCGCCTCCTTTGGGGTTCTCTATTTTCTTTTCCCCGACTTTTCCCCCCCCCTCTCCATCTCAGTAGATATTTTGCCCTTTTTTAAAAAAACAATCTTATCAACAAAGCTTACCTCAAGTCCCCCCCGCCACATCTATCCTGCAAGTCCTCACCCCACCTCTACACCTGCACACACATCCCCCCTTAACATCCCTTTTCTACTTCACTCATCAAGTTTTTCTCTTTACTTCCAAAACCAACCTCTCTAGCTGTAACCCACCCCCCGCCCTCCCCACCCATCCCAGACCTTAGTGTTTTTACATCCCACCTTCACCCATCTCTTCAAAATATCGTTAACCTTCATCTTTCCCCTTTCCTGCTTTAAAAAATGTACCATTTCACCCACCTAAAAAAACCATCCTTGCCCTCCTTCGTTCAACTTGCCCCCTCTCACATTTTTTGTCTCTAAACTCCTTAACAGAATCTTCTTAACGTCCTCTCATCTCCACCCCAAATCTTTCCTTAAACCCCGCCGGGGTTTTCCGACCCCACACTCACTGAAACCCCCCGAACCAAAGTCACCAAAAGATCTAGTAAAACCAAACCCCGTGCTTCTCTTCCCAGACCCTCCCCTGCCTTTGATACTGTCAACCATTTACTCCTCTACAAATCTCTCATCCCTCGCAGTCATGGACCAGGCCCCTCCCTGATCTCCTCATCACCTCACAATAGAACATTCAGCTTCTCTCACTCTGTGCACCACCTCTTCCCTCGCACCCACTCTCTGTTGGTGTCCCCCCAGTCCACCACTTGGCCCACCTACCCTCCGTCGCTATCTACACTCTTGGACTGGGTCAGCTTATGGCATCACAATGCTTTCAATACCCCCTATTTGCTGATGACCCCCCAACTTTACATCTCCGCCCTGATTGTATAACTCGCTGTTCTCCCAATCCCAGACTGCATATCCTTCTTGTTCTATTTCTTGTAGCTTCTACACTTAATTGTGGAGAAAACCTGAATTCATCTCTTTTCCACATCCCACCAGATCTTCTTTCACAGATCAACAGCTTCACACTTTCACTGACTCCGCAAGTCACTAACTTTTGATAATCTTGACTGTTCCTGCCCTTCAGACCACACATCCAACCCTTACCTCTATCTACAGCCTCTCCACCTTAAAAATACCTCCCAAATCCACTTATTCCTTATTATGATCACAACAGAAAATAGATTGTTCCATGCCCATGTGATCTCCTGCCTAGACTAAGCAACATCTTCTCTTCTCTAGGCCACCCGTCTACACCCTCGCCGCCCATCAAAACATTCTTAAACATCTGTAGCCCATCTGATTCACCTCTCTCCTCGCTACTCCTCTTCCTCTCCTCTCTGCTAATCCCTTACAACTGGCTACCCATTCCCAGTTCAAATTAATAACCCTGAACCTCAAGCTCTCCATAACCTACTCCCCTCCATACAACTCTGCCTTAATTTCTAGTTACCTCACCTCACGCTATATCTCTGCTTCACACAGGACCTTCATCTCTGCTCTCACTATTATCACACTTCACATAACCATCTCCAAGACTATCTCTTGGCTGCCCCCATACTCCTGAACTCACTACCTCCAACACTTCTGACCTCTCCACACTCTCTCTAGCCTCAAAGCAACCAATAACCCAACCTTCAGGATTGCCCTATAACCCAACAATACCCACTGCGCAACTACTTCCACGCACTACAAATGGCTCTGGCTCCTCATCTTCTGTCTCTTCCCACCTTTCTGGTAGAATGTAATCCCTTGCGGGCAGGGCCCTCTCTCCCTCTGTACTATTTGTTGTTTTTTATTGTCATCTTTGTACTTGTTTGACCTATGTGATGTATGTAACCCCGCTCAAATGTACAGCACCCTGGAACTAAGGCCGTTCTAAAATAAATAATAATAATAAAATTAAAGATGAAAAGAAACACCTGCCTGTTTCCCAATTGACTTCTAGTTACCACAGACATGAACAACTTGGACTAAGAGGCGCGACCCAAAAACCACCTGGGAATCTCCCCAGATAGAACCAGAACCCAACCACCTAGAGTGCAATGGACCACTCTGGATGGGCCAAGAAAAACTGTTTGGGAATGCCCCCAACCCACCCGAGAATACCGCCAGACCAACTGGGAATGCCAATTTGGGGCGGAGTTCATGCAGCACTACACTGCCCTTATACAGCCTTTAAAGGCCCCGTCCACAAAAGCTTTTGAGGATATTGTATGTTTTGTAGTGCTTGTGCCTAACCTCTATCGTACACTTTTACTGAAAATAATGCAGCATTTCTTCTAAAAATGTTATGTGTGACAGCACCCTAATAGCTGTCTTTTTATAATATTTTCTGAAATGCAGACAATCCCTTTAATATTGGCTTTTTAGCCTAAAGCTAATATAATTAATATCTAAATATTGGTTGATGTGTTCAATTAATAATTTATTATAAATATTACATTAATAATTTATTGGCAATATACATAAATAAATGTTTGTAATATAAAATTACAATTAAACTACACTATATAAAAAGGAATTATTATTTGAACTGGAAGTTGTAATGTTCTAGTTTTATGCGAATTCTCTGTTAAATGACTTCTTTTATTAATAAATGAGTTACAAGTCTATTTCCCTAATACCTATGACCTCCAACTGGGTGTCTCTTTACAGCCACATAGATTGCATGAAATCACATAATTTCAAGGATTTTTTTTTACTGTATTTCTTACAAGCCATAAAAAATACATTATCTTATAATGGAAGCTTGCCCCAAAAAAGATGAAATAGAATGACTGCTGGGTGAAATGATAAAAATAAACTTTTTATTCTTTATCTTCTGCCCTTCATATATAGAAGATATATATATGATCAGGGGTGGTGATGTATATATTGTGGTGTATCAGTGTTCTATGCATATTAGTACTAATTTCACTTTGACACATAGATTTCTCGATAGAAAATATGTATTTTTTTAATATTTTTTCTCCATTTGCATGTCATTGAAAACATCACCTGATATAGATAAATTTAAGTAGAAATAGATAAAAGAGTTAATGTTCTCTCCGCTACTCATCAACACTTTCGCAACCAGTAGTCGCTGTATAGCAGGAAGAAATATGTTATTACCATTGATAGCACACATTCTCTTCGCATATGATGCAATGCCAAAGCTGCCTCACTTCTAAGAATAAGTATTAGTTTGATTTCTCAGCAATGTGTAAAATTAAATCAATTTATTACATTGCTAATTAAGGTTTTATTTTAAAATGCACACATTTAATTGTTGTTAGCAACAATACTATGTAAGTTAATTGTTTTGTGATTTAATTTTAGTCCAGCCATTGAGCTGTGAAATGGCCTGTGTTTTTTTGATAAATATTCCCATTTTCTGTTTCATTCTGTGATTCAATAATATCTTTATGATTGCATAAACAGCAATCAACACACAATACCATATAATGACAAAGCAGAGGAGTGCAGGCAAGGTATTGCTGTGACATGGGAAAAACCTACTGAAATATGGTTCACCCAAAAAATTGCATGACTTTTCAATTGATTGGAAATGGCTGTAAAGTTTTATAGGTAAAAGTGCTTTCCATGCAGCCATGAACAATGAAACTGAAAACAGTGCTTATTTGTGAAAATAAAGCATGTTGGAACCTTTTAGCACAAATGCACAGCGTTTGATGTACTAAATGCAACCACACTTAACACCCATCTTAAACCATGGTGAGTAACATCATATTGCTTTTGCTTCCTTCATTTCATATGACAATTGAAGGAATAAATTAATTCAAATGTGTTTCAAAAATGTCAAAAAAGGAAAATGTAAGGACAGCCATGACCACACACTAAATAGATGCTGGGTAATGCATTAAGATTACAACCAAACTCCCTCCCCCTCCCACCCACCCCATGCCCCCCCCCAACAAAAAGGGACAGTAGTTACTTCAAAGTGCAGAAACACGGTCATACAGAGTAATGACAGGACAAAGATATTTCTAGTAGAGGGTAATAAAAGCCTCAGTGCTACATGGGAGAAGTTGCACAGGTGTAGAATACTGATGAACAATTGCTCACACACCGATCCATGAGAGGGCCAATTGTTTAGTACAAAACTGTAAATTGAATAAGATCAAGGTCACATTAAAATGCAGAAAATCCACAGTACCATACAGGGAGATTTTCTCAAGTGCAAAAATACTGACAACAACCACTCACATGCCTACTATTTATGGGGGGGGGGAGGGGGATAATTGCTAGTATTACAATTGCACATACACTGAAAAGCAAAAGGGTAACAATGTGCTGAACTTTTGACTTTCAGGCTCCATATCTCACCATCTACTACAGCTTTGGACATGATACTACCATCATTCTATAGACAATCATCTTGGTGATCTCACACATAAATTTGACTTGCAACTATCTAGCATATGCTTAGTTATACAGATTCATGTCATGTAACTGCATTGTCGCTGTTTTGCTACGAAATATCTTATTTTTATTTTATTATTTTGTTATTATTTTGTAAATCCACCTTCGGCTTTCAACACTATCTGAATCCTTCTGGACTTGATCCCAGGTCTCTTCTACATGTTCCCACTGTTGATGCTTACTGGACTTGGGTACAAATACAGCTTTTTATTCCCCCTACAAGGGTTCAATTGAGTTGAGGTCTGGGGACCGTGGTGGCCAATTCAGCAACTCTATTTCATTGTCATTGAACCATTTCTTAGCCAATCTCAACGTATGCTTCGGATCATTGCCCTGCTGGAACACTATGTCGTCCTTTTCATACCCATAGTACTGGAGTGTACTAAGTGACTCATCTTGTAGGATACTCACCTATAGTTGAGCACTGAGACTATCATTGATCCTGGTCAAGTATCCAACACCTTTGGCTACAAAACAACCCCCTGTCATCAGGCTTCCTCCACCGAACTTGAGAGTTCCTTCAATTTCTTGATCCCTTAGCTCCTTTTTCCCTTGGTTATTCCAGACGAATTTGTACCCATCAAAGCCTAGTCTATTGACTTCATCGCTCTAAATCATTGTTTTCAATCTTCTACTGTCCACTTTTCATACTTTTCCGCAAACTCGAGCCAACTCTTCTTATAACGATATTGAAGTCAAGGTTTCTTCACCTTTTTTCGGACCACCATTACAGACTTGTGTAATGCATGTCTCACTATTATAAAGCATACGAGCCACCTCAACTGTCATGTTTGTTGCGTCAGAACTAGGAATGAGCGATTCTCATCGACAAAGTTGAAGTCGGCACGGGTTTTAGGTTGATCGGATCCTTTCGATCACAAGATAAGTTAGGTGAGAATCAGCGCATAATGTATTTCTCTCGCGCCATGTTCGGGGCTTCCTGTCATTTTGGCGGCCAGCAAATCAGCTTAGAGCATAGAGCAGGGTGAGCTTGGTGTGCGAAGTCATGACTGTGATGTGTATGGTTGTCATTGGCTGGAAAAATCACATGACCTCGTTTTGCATAGAACAGTGTTTCCTGTTCTTCATCATTGTGTCAGTGTGTCTCATTGATCTCCAGAAATTATCAGGGTACTAGACACTATCCCAGAATGAAGAAAAATCCCTAATAAAACTAAAATTTTATTAATTACCAATTAAAATACTAACTAACCCCTATTGTTGATACTATCTCAAAATATAAACAAAGCAATAGATACACACAGGCGGTACAGTAGGGAGGAATAACAACACTATTCAATGAGGCTCAAGATACAACCGATACATTTCAAACAAAAAAAGCCCCACAAACCATACATTCACCCTGTACCAGCCCTATTATGTCCCTTAGATAGGTACTTAGGGGGTCATCGTCCTGATGGGGAGGGCCCCCCACCAAAGAAGCTAACCTATAGTCCTCCCCTCTTTCCCTATCAGGGCAAGAAAAATAATCAAATACTCATCTGTTCCCTGAGCTAAAATGAATCCCAACATGGCCAAGAATCTCCCACGCGTTTCCCCTCTCAACAAGGTTTATCAGGGGAGCATGGTATAATATGCAGAAAGATGTTTACCCATGATGAAGGAGCGTCCTAATGAGTAAATTAAAGGGCCCCCTTAAATACACCCCCCCCTATTAAAACATTGCCAACATCACCTACCTATTTCCTGTGCTTGTAACCATAACACCATATAAACAAGTGTACACTAAAATGTATACCGGCGTCTCGACATCCACATTGCGCATGCGCACCCACACGTAACTTCCGGTGCCCATGCGCTTGTGGCTATGACAACGTATAAACTAGTACGCACCATCTTGCCGGCGTCCCGGCATTGCAGGCGCGCATGTGCACCTTCACCGCAACCTCCGTTGCCCACAAGATAACACAACACTTAAGTGCGCAGGCGCACATAAACGCAAGTTCCGGTCATGGACTTCATCGCCACACTGGAACTATCACTGCTGCCCACAGCAATTCCGGCATCACAAAGATTAAAGACACATGCGCATATCAATCATAGCGTCCTGGCAACATTAGACAACATAATCAAAATACAAACACTGCCAACAAACACATATCAATACGTTTTGTATATGTATAAAGGGCAATTGTAGAGATAATACTTTAATAACAAAACATTGCCTCATCAGGGGACGCATTATTCAAGAAAAACTAACGATCACAATGAATGACACACAGGTAAGTATAGAAGAGGCAAGCACACAAACAATAGAGGACAAAGAACTAAAGGGGAAAGAAAAAAACATCAATAGATATATCCCCTAAATTGATAAAACTCGATAAATTATAGGAGTGAAGATCTAACTCAGGTCCGATATCTCCATTCACTTATGACAATAATAATGAAACAACCAACCAGCAAACAAAGCAAAAAGCTTTACAAAAAAGCATCCCAAAATTGTAATGATTCATTTAGTTTCCCTCGGATTTATGGATTTCAATCTGAAAATCCATTGTGCTTCCTTTCTCAAGATTTTCTGATCCAAATTCCCTTTCCCCGGGCGAGGACGTACAATCTCTATGACTAGGAATTTCAAGCATGTCGGGGCACCATTATGTTGGGCCCATACATGCCGGCAATCGCTGTATCTCTTCTATGCCTATACACCCAGGTGATCTCCTACCCTGCGACGCAATTGACGAACTGTTTTTGCCTACATAATATCGATTGCAGGCACATATGCA
>JAODAL010084172.1:0-11009 GCA_025379985.1 Phyllomedusa bahiana
CGGGTAAACTAATAGGGCACGGGAGCCGGGAGGTGAGGTGCAGCGGGGAAGGTAAGAGGGCACATGAGCCGGGAGGGGGGGGGTGCAGCGGGGGAAGCAAAGGACAAGGTGACCGGGAGGGGGAGGTGCAGCGGGTAAGCTAAGAGGGCAAGGTGAGCCGGGAGGGGGAGGTGCAGCGGGTAAGCTAAGAGGGCAAGGTGAGCCGGGAGGGCGAGGTGCAGCGGGTAAGCTAAGAGGACAAGGTGAGCCGGGAGGGGGAGGTGCAAGGAGGGCGAGGTGCAGCGGGTAAGCTAAGAGGACAAGGTGAGCCGGGAGGGCGAGGTGCAGCGGGTAAGCTAAGAGGGCAAGGTGAGCCGGGAGGGCGAGGTGCAGCGGGTAAGCTAAGAGGGCAAGGTGAGCCGGGAGGGGGAGGTGCAGCGGGTAAGCTAAGAGGACAAGGTGAGCCGGGAGGGGGAGGTGCTAGGAGGGCGAGGTGCAGCGGGTAGGCACGGTGAGCCGGGAGGGTGAGGTGCAGCGGGTAAGCTAAGAGGGCAAGGTGAGTCGGGAGGGTGAGGTGCAGCGGGTAAGCTAATAGGGCACGGTGAGCCGGGAGGGGGTGGTGCAGCGGGTAAGCTAAGAGGACAAGGTGAGCAGGGAGGGTGAGGTGCAGCGGGTAAGCTAATAGGGCACGGTGAGCCGGGAGGGCGAGGTGCAGCGGGTAAGCTAAGAGGACAAGGTGAGCCGGGAGGGGGAGGTGCAGCGGGTAAGCTAAGAGGGCAAGGTGAGCCGGGGAGGGGGAGGTGCAGCGGGTAAGCTAAGAGGCCAAGGTGAGCCGGGAGGGGTAGGTGCAGCGGGTAAGCTAAGAGGGCAAGGTGAGCCAGGAGGTGGAGGTGCAGCGGGTAAGCTAAGAGGGCAAGGTGAGCCGGGAGGGCGGGTGCAGCGGGTAAGCTAAGAGGGCAAGGTGAGCCGGGAGGGCGAGGTGCAGCGGGTAAGCTAAGAGGGCAAGGTGAGCCGGGAGGGTGAGGTGCAGCGGGTAAGCTAAGAGGGCACAGTGAGCCGGGAGGGTGAGGTGCAGCGGGCAAGCTAAGAGGACAAGGTGAGCCGGGAGGGCGAGGTGCAGCGGGTAAGCTAAGAGGACAAGGTGAGCCGGGAGGGCGAGGTGCAGCGGGTAAGCTAAGAGGGCAAGGTGAGCCGGGAGGGTGAGGTGCAGGGGGGTAAGCTAAGAGGGCACAGTGAGCCGGGAGGGTGAGGTGCAGCGGGTAAGCTAAGAGGGCAAGGTGAGCCGGGAGGGGGAGGTGCAGCGGGTAAGCTTAGAGGACAAGGTGAGCCGGGAGGGGGAGGTGCAGCGGGTAAGCTAAGAGGGCAAGGTGAGCCGGGAGGGCGAGGTGCAGCGGGTGGGCTACCCTTGCAAAATCACCCCTGACCACACACCCCGTTTCAATCCCATAATCTACCCCCATGTCCCCACTTAGGGAGGCCCCCTAAATTTACTGTTTTTTCCCTCCCCGGGGCCCCCTCTTTTTTCTCCCCCTTCCCGGGGTGCCCCCTAATTTGCTGACTGTCCCCGCCAAAGCCCCACATTAGGAAGCCCCCTACTTCTGTCTCCCGCCTGCCTCAATTAGGATGGCCCCCCCACGTACTGGACCCCCATCCTCTTTACATTAGGAGTGCCCCCCCACTTTCTGACCTGTTCTCCCCCCCAAGGCCCCCCCCTCACATTAAGGGAGGGGGCCCCCCCCTACTTAAACCCCCCGTTCTTTTCCCCCTCATGCTTTACATTTGAGTGCCCCCACCCCCCCTTTTACTTTGGGCCCCCAATTTTCATGCTCTCACAAAATTTGGAGTTTCCCCCTACTTACTGACTTTTCCCCCGCCATGCTCTCACATTAGGAGTGCCCCCTACTTACTGTCTCCCTCCATCCTCTCACATTAGGAGAGCCCCCTACTTTCTGCCCGTCCCCCCACATGCTCCCCACATTTTGGAAAAGGGCCCCCTTTCTTTTGCTGACTTGGGGCCCCCCCCGCCCCATGCTCTCACATTAGGAGTGCCCCCACTTTAAATGCCCCGCCAGCTCCTTTACATTTGGAGGCCCCCTAAAATTACTGCTCCCCCAACCCCACTTAGGAGTGCCCCCCCACTTGTTGACTTCCCCCCCCATGCTCTCACATTTGGAAATGCCCCCCTTCTTACTGTTCCCGCCATGCTTTTCACATTTGGAGTGCCCCCTACTTTTCTGTCTCCCCCCAGCTCTCACATTAGAAGCCCCCTACATTTACTTTTCTCCCCCATCTCCACATTAGGAGTGCCCCCTACTTTTGACTGTCTCCCGCCAAAAGCTCTCACTTTTGGAGGCCCCCCCACTTTACTGTCTCCCCATGCCTCGACCTTAGGGAAATGCCCCCCCCCGCCCGGCTCCCCCCCCCGGCGGGGGGGGGGGGGGGGGGGGGTTCCCCCCACCCCCCCCCCGGGGGGTTTAATTACTTGGGGACTTTTTTCTCCCCCGC
The DNA here is from genome assembly GCA_025379985.1 of Phyllomedusa bahiana. Lineage (NCBI taxonomy): Eukaryota > Metazoa > Chordata > Amphibia > Anura > Hylidae > Phyllomedusa > Phyllomedusa bahiana. The sequence goes on from JAODAL010084172.1 coordinate 2,485, forward strand.
ATCTTTTCACTTAGGAGAGGGCCCCCCACTTTCTGTCTCCCGCCTTTCTCTCACATAGGATGCCCCCTACTTACTGTCTCCCTCCATCCTCCTTTTACATTAGGAAAGCCCCCACTTGCGAATTTTCTCCCCCCCCATGCTCCCCACATTAGGAGAGCCCCCTACTTGCTGACTGTCTCCCGCCATGCTCTCACATTAGGAGTGCCCCCTACTTAAATTTTCTGTCTCCCCCTCATCCCACATTAGGGGTGCCCCCACTTACTGTCTCCCATCAGGGTCTCCCCATTAGGAGTGCCCCCCCACTTACTGTCTCCCCTCAAAAATTTTCACATTAAGTGCCCCCCTTTCTTACGGTCTCCCCTCATCTTCACATTAAGGTGCCCCCCACTTAATTTCTTTTCCCCCCTCCTCTCACATTAGATGCCCCCTACTTTCTGACTGCTCCCGCCATGGGTCTCACATTTGGAAAAGCCCCCTACTTAAATGTCTTTCCCCCCAGCTCTCACATTAGGAGTGCCCCCTACTTACTGTCTCCCATAAAGCCTTCCAACCCTTTGGAAATGCCCCCCACTTCTGACTGTCTCCCCCCGGCTCCACATTAGGATGCCCCCTACTTACTGTCTCCCATCATGCTCTCAAATTAGGAGTGCCCCCAACTTACTGTCTCCCACCAAGCTCTCACATTAGGGGAAACCCCCCACTTGTTTACTGTCCCCAACATTCACCAAAAATAGGGGAACCCCCTACTTGTTTTTACTGTCTCCCCCATGCTCCCCACATTTAAAAAAGGGGTGCCCCCTACCCTTTTTTACTGTCCTTTTCCCCCTGCTCTCACATTTGGGGAACCCCCTACTTTCTGTCTCCCATCATGTTTTCACATTTTAGGATGCCCCCCACTTACGACGTCTCCCCCCCATGCTCTCACCCTTAGGGGGTGCCCCCTACTTGCGACTGTCCCCCCCCATGCTCCACATTAGGGGACCCCCTACTTACTGGGCCCCCCCCATTCTCACATTTGGGGAGCCCCCTACTTCTGACGGTCCTTTCCCCTCATCTCCCCAATTAGGATGCCCCCACTTTCTGTCCCCGCCAACCCTTTACATTTGGGGTGCCCCCTACTTCCCGACTGGGGGGGGGGGGGGGGGGGTTTCCCCTCATGCTCTCACATTGGAGTCCCCCCACTACGTCTCCCCCCATCCTTTAAAATTAGGAGTGCCCCCCCCACTTGCTGACTGCCCCCGCCATGCTTTTCACATTAAGGGGAAAACCCCCCACTTCTGAAATCTCCCGCCATGCTCTCACATTAGGAGAGCCCCCTACTTGCTGACCCTCTTTCCCCCACTCCACATTTGGGGAGCCCCCTACTTCTGACTGGGCCCCGCCATGCCCCCCTCACTTGGGGAGGCCCCCTACTTTCTGAGGTCTCCCCCCCACTCTCCCTTAGGAACCCCCACTTGCGACTGTCTCCCATTTATGCCTCACATTAGGAGTGCCCCCTATTTTTTTGACTGTCTCTCGCCAAGCCTCACATTGGAAAAACCCCCAAATTGCTGACCCGCTCCCGCCATGCTCCACAATTTGGAGAGGCCCCCCCCCTTACTGTCTCCCCCATGCCTAACATTTGGAAAAGCCCCCTACCCGCGGGCGGGCTCCCCTCATGCCTCACATTAGGAAATTTCCCCCTACTTGTTGACTGGGCCTCCCATGCTCTCACATTTGGATAGCCCCCTACTTCTGTTTTCCCCCCTGCTCTCACATTTGGTGAGCCCCCTCATTGCTGACTGGGCTCCCCTCAACTTTACATTAGGAGTGGGCCCCCAAATTGTTGACAGTTCCCGCCCATGCTCTTTACATTTGGAGGGGGCCCCCTATTTTCTGTTCCCCCCCGCCATGCTCTCACATTAGGGGAGCCCCCAAATTGCTTTACGGGCCCCACCCCCATGCTCCACAATTTTGGGGTGCCCCCAAATTTCTGTCCCCCCGCCAAGCTCTCACAATAGGAACCCCCTATTTGCTGACCCGTCTCCCATCATGCCCACATTAGGGGTGCCCCCTACTTTCTGACGTCTCCCCCCCATGCCTTTAAAATTAAAGGGGGGAGCCCCTACTTTCGTCTCCCCCCCATGCTCTCACAAGGGGAACCCCCCTACTTACTTTTCTCCCCCCATCCTCTCCATTAGGAGTTTCCCCCAAATTAATGACTGCCCTCCCCCAAGCTCCACAATTTTGGAAGCCCCCCACTTACTGTCTCACATCATTTCCCCTCACATTTAAGGAAGGAGAAAAACCCCCCAAATTACTGTCTCCCCCCCATGCTCCCACATTTGGGGTTCCCCCCTTTCTTACTTTTCCCCGGGCCCTTTTTCCCCCTCACATTAGGAGTGCCCCCCCACTTCGACTGTCTCCCGCCAGCTCTCACATTAGGAGTTCTCCTACTTGCTGACTGGACCCCCCCGCCAGCTCTCACATTAGGAGTCCCCCTAAATTGCTGACTGTCCCCCCCCCCATCCTCCCCTTAGGAGTTCCCCCTACTTGCTTTACTGTCTCCCCCATCTCCACATTAGGAGGGCCCCCCACTTTGCTGACTGTCCCCCGCCATGCTCTCACATTTGGGAAAAGGGCCCCCCACTTTCTGTCTCCCGCCAGCTCTCCCCATTAGGGGTTCCCCCTACTTTCTAACTGTCTCCCCTCCCTGCTCTTTACATTAGGGGTGCCCCCTTTAAAAAATTTTCTGACGTCTCCCGCCATGCTCTCACATTTGAAATGCCTCCTTTTCTTACTGGGCTTCCCCATCATGCCTCTCAAAATTAGGAGTGCCCCCTACTTGCTGACTGTCTCCCGCCATGCTCTCACATTTAAATGGGCCCCCTTTCTTGCTGACTGTCCCCCGCCATGCTCTCCAAATTTAAAAGCCCCCTACTTACTGTCTCCCGCCATGCTCTCACATTAGGAGTGCCCCCTACTTGGGTGATGTCTTTCCCCTCATGCTCTCACTTTTGGAGTGGGCCCCCCACTTTCTGACTGTCCCCGCCATGGGTCTCACATTAGGAGTGCCCCCTACTTTTCTGGAAATGCCTCCCCCATGCTCTCCCATTAGGGGAGCCCCCACTTTTCTGACTGTTCCCCCCGCCATCTCTCACAATTGGAAGCCCCCCACTTGCTGACGGGCCCCCCATCATGCTCTCACATTAGGAGAGCCCCCTACTTGGGTGACTGCCCCCCATCATGCTCCACATTAGGAGAGCCCCCCTACTTGCTGACGTCTCCCCCCCATCACTCACATTAGGATGCCCCCCCCCTTGCTGACTGTCCCCCCCCCGCCATGCTCTCACATTAGGAGTGCCCCCTACTTGCTGACTGTCCCCCCAAAGCTCTCACATTTGATGCCCCCCTACTTTCTGCTGTCTCCCGCCTTCTCTCCATTAGGAGTGCCCCCCTACTTTCTGACGGGCTCCCCCTTTCCTTTACATTAGGAGTGCCCCCTACTTACTGACTGTCTCCCGCCATGCTCTCACATTAGGAGAGCCCCCTACTTTTGCTGACTGTCTCCCGCCATGCTCTCACATTAGGAGTGCCCCCTACTTACTGTCTCCCGCCATGCTCTCACATTAGGAGTGCCCCCTACTTGCTGACTGTCTCCCGCCATGCTCTCACATTAGGAGTGCCTCCTACTTACTGACTGTCTCCCATCATGCTCTCACATTAGGAGAGCCCCCTACTTGCTGTCCCCCAAAACCTCACATTAGGAGTGCCCCCTACTTACTGTCTCCCCCCATGCTCTCACAATAGGTTTGCCCCCTACTTGCTGACTGTCTCCCATCATGCTCTCACATTAGGAGTGCCCCCTACTTGCTGACTGTCTCCCGCCATGCTCTCACATTAGGAGAGCCCCCTACTTACTGTCACCCTCCATGCTCTCACATTAGGAGAGCCCCCTACGGACTGTCTCCCACCATGCTAGCACATTAAAAAACCCCCAATTGCTGACTGTTTTCCCCCCAGCTCTCACATTAAGGTTTCCCCCTCTTTCCCGACTGTCTCCCGCCATGCTCCCCCATTAGGCGTGCCCCCCACTTGCTGACTGGGCCCCGCCATGCCCCTCACATTGGAGAGCCCCCCCACTTTTCTTACTGTTTCCCCCCACATGCCTTTACATTTGGGGTGCCCCCCACTTACTGTCTCCCGCCAGCCTCACATTAGGGTGGCCCCCCACTTGCTGCTGCTCCCGCCATCCCCCTCACATTAGGGGTGCCCCCCCTACTTATGGGCTTTTCCCCTCATGCTCCCACATTAGGAAAACCCCCCCCTTCTGACTGTCTCCCCCTCATGCTCCACATTAGGATGCCCCCCACTTCTGTCTCCCGCCTTTCTCTCACATTTAGGGGTGCCCCCTACCCTTTCTGTCTCCCGCCAAAGCTTTTCAAAATTAGGAGTGCCCCCTACCCGCTGACTGGGCTCCCCCATTCTCCACATTAAAGGGGTGCCTTCCCACTACTGAAATTTTCTCCCCTCATGCTCTCACAATTTGAGTGCCCCCTACCGCTGACCCTTTTCCCCCATGCTCTCACATTAGGAGTGCCCCCTCCTTTCTGGGCTCCCCCCCCATGCCCCTCACATTAGGGGTGCCCCCCCACTTCTGAAATGTTCCCATCATGCTCTCACAAATTTGGGTGGCCCCCCACCCTTGCGACTGCTCCCGCCCCTGCTCCACATTAGGGGTGCCCCCTACTTGCTGACCCGTCTCCCGCCATGGGTCTCACATTAGATTTCCCCCTACTTACCCCCTTTTTCCCGCCATTCTCTCCCCATTAGGATGCCCCCTACTTTTGACTGCTCCCATCATGCTCTCACATTAGGGTCCCCCTACTTTCTGACTTCTCCCGCCATTTCTCTCACATTAAAGGAAAGCCCCCTAATTGCTGACTGTTCCCCCCCCTCTCTCCATTTTGGAAGGGCCCCCCACTTCTGACTGTCCCCCAATTTATGCCCCTCAAAATTAGGGGAAACCCCCCCACTTTTCTGACTGTCTCCCGCCATCTCTCACTTAAGGGGTGGGCCCCCCAAAATTTCCCACTGCCCCCCATGCCTCACATTTGGAGTCCCTCTACTTACGACTGTTTTCCCGCCATCCCTCACATTAAGACCCCCTACTTGCTGACTGTCTCCCCCTCATGCTCTCCCCATTAGGGGTCCCCCCCTTAAATCTCCCGCCCTCTCTCACATTAGGGGAGCCCCCAAATTGCGACTGTCCCCATCCCTGGCTTTACATTAGGAGTGCCCCCTAAATTGCGACTGTCCCCCCCATCCTCTCACATTTTGGAGAGCCCCCACTTTCTGACTGTCCTCCCCTCATTTTCCCCCATTAGGAGGGCCCCCTACTTTTTCTGTCTCCCTCCCCCTGCTCTCAAAATTAGAAGGCCCCCCCCTTTCTACTGTCTCCCCCCTGCTCTCCACATTAGAGGCCCCCACTTACTGTTCCCGCCATTTCTCTCACATTAGGGGTGGGCCCCCTACTTAAAAGTTCCCGCCCATTCTCTCACATTTGGAGGGGCCCCCCTACTCTGACTTCCTTTCCCCCCCCCGTTCCCCGCCAAAGCTCTCCCCATTAAGGGGTCCCCCCACTTCTGGGCCCCCGCCATGCTCTCACATTTTGGATGCCCCCTACTGCGTCCTCCCCCATGCCTCACATTAGGGGTGGCCCCCCCACTTTTCTGACTGCTCCCCGCCATGCTCTTTACATTAGGATTCCCCCTACTTGCGACTGTCTCCCCCCATGCTCTTTACTTTTGGAGTGCCCCCCCACTTTGCCCGAAATGTTCCCCCCCCGCCAAAAGCCCCCTCACATTAGGGGTGCCCCCAAATTGCTGACTGTCTCCCCCCATGCCCCTTTACATTAGGAGTGCCCCCCCCCCTTACTGTCTCCCAAGGGCCCTTTCTCTCACATTTAGGGGTGCCCCCCACTTACTGTTCCCCCCCCCTTTCTCTCACATTTGGAGTGCCCCCCACTTGCTGACTGGCCCCCCAAGCTCCCCACCCCCAGGGGTGGCCCCCAAATTCGACTGTCTCCCGCCATGCCCCCACATTAGGAGTGGGCCCCCAAATTTCTGACGTTTTCCCGCCATCTCCCCACCCTTAGGGGAGCCCCCAAATTACTGACTGTCTCCCCCCAAGGGTCCACATTAGGGGAGCCCCCTACTTTTCTGACTGTTTCCCCCTCATGCCCCAAAATTTTGGGGAAAACCCCCCACTTGCTGACTGTCTCCCATCATGGGTCTCACATTGGAAAAGCCCCCTACTTGCTGACGTCTCCCATCATCTCTCCCCCATTAGGGGAAACCCCCTACTTGCCCCGACGGGCTTCCCGCCAGGGTCTCAAATTTGGAAATTCCCCCTACTTAAATACTGTCCCCCCCAAAGCCTTTACTTTTGGAAAAAGGGGGCCCAAATTTTCTTTACTGTCTCCCGCCATGCCCCCCTCACTTTTGAAGCCCCTATTGCTGACCCGTCTCCCCTCATGCTCTCACAAAGGAAAACCCCCTACCCCTTTCTGACTTCTCCCATCATGCTCTCACATTTGGAGACCCCCTACTTTCTGAAATGTCTCCCGCCAGCTCCAAAATTAAAGGGGTGCCCCCACTTTTCTGACTTTCCCCCGCATGCACTCACATTAGGAAGCCCCCTACTTGCTGCTGTCTCCCCCCCATTCCCCTCCCCATTAAGGGGTTGCCCCCACTTTCTGAAATGTCTCCCATCATGCTCTCCCCATTTGGGGGTGCCCCCTACTTGCCCGACTGGGCTCCCCCCCCAAAGCTCTCACATTAGGAGGCCCCCTACTTTCGACTGTCTCCCGCCATGCCTCACATTAGGAAATGCCCCCAAATTTTCTGACTGTCTCCCCCCCATGCCCTCACATTAAAAAGCCCCCTAAACTTTGGGGCCCGTCCCCCCCCATTTCTCTCACTTTTGGAAATTCCCCCTACGCGACTGTCTCCCGCCAAGGGTCTCACAATAGATGCCCCCTACCCTTTCTTTCTCCCCCCCCTCTCAACATTAAGAGCCCCCCCACTTCTGAGTCTTTCCCCCCAGCTCTAAAATTAGGGGTGCCCCCCACTTCTGACTGCTTCCCCCATGCCCTCAAAATTTGGGGTGCCCCCCCTTACTGTCCCCCCTCCATCCTCTCCCCATTAGGAAATGCCCCCCACTTGCTGGGCTGTCTCCCCCATGGGGTCTCACAAAGGAGTGCCCCCCCACTTGCCCCCGACTGTTTTTCCCCCCCCACCCCTCCCCCTTAGAGTTTCCCCCACTTAACCTGTCCCCTCATGTCTCACATTAGGAGAGCCCCCAACTTACGTCCCCAACATCTTTTCCCCAATTTTTGGGGTGCCCCCCACTTCGACTGTCTCCCCCCCCGCCCTTTTCCCCTCACATTAGGGGGTGCCCCCTAACCCTTTCTGCTCCCATCATGCCTCACTTTAGGATTTTCCCCCCTACTTACTGTTCCCCCCCCCTCCCCCCATCCTCTCACATTAGGAAATGCCCCCTACTTCTGACTGTCCCCCCTTCCTTTTCCTTCCTTGCAGGGCCCCTCGACCCGGCATTTCTCATGAGAAATGGTTATATACTGGGGGAAAAGCTGAGGGTATACTTTAGCGGGAAATGTTTTTTGGGGGGAATGGCTTGCCCCGCTTGGGGCCCCCTTTGTGGACACAACCCCCCTTATACAAAGCCCCCAAACCCCCCCCCTTTAGAACCCCCCCCCCCTCTGCAAGTCCCCTCAGGGGGCACCCTGAAACCCTTTTTGGAAGTCCCCCTCCTTTCATTATAAACCCCAAAACAATAAACAGCATAGCTTTTCCCTCTCCCACAAACCCCCACCCCCCGCTTTTCCCCCGGGTCAGGGTTGGGCCCTTTTTGCATAAGGAAAACTGAAAAGACTGCTGTGGGGGTGTTGTTTTTCCCAGCCCCCTTTCCTTAAACCAAGGAAAAAAGCCCATCCACTTATGTATATATTGGGTTAGGGTTACAATTAAATTTTTAAAAGGTTATCCCCCCCCTTTTAAAATACAGATGTAGCAAAAAACAAAAGGAAAAAGCCTTTAACAGGGAAAAAAAGGGGAAAACGCCCCTTTTATATTTTTAAAGAAAAACTACAGGAGAAAAACCTTCCCCCTTGAAAAACACCTTTCCCTTTTAAAATAACAACCCAAAAACCCTTACTTTTAAAATCCCTCCCCCCTTTTGTGTTTTAAAAAACCACATTTACCCCCCAAAAACGCACCTCCCCTATTAAAAAAAATAAAATTTTAATCTACAGGGGGAGAAAGCCGGCCGGGCCCCCTAGTGTTTTCAACATCACCCCCCTTCCCATATAATATTTTAATCTTTCAGGAAAACAGCGCCGCCCCCCTAGTGTTACATCATCCCCCCCTTCCCCCCTTATATATATATATAATCTACCCGGGGGAAAAACGCGCTGCCCCCTAGTTTAAAAAAATAAAAAAACAAAAACACCCCCCCTATTTAAA
>JAODAL010084173.1:0-11009 GCA_025379985.1 Phyllomedusa bahiana
GTTGCCATAAACTGGACTTACAACTTTTATATTTGCGGTAAAATCAAATTGTTTTAGCTTCAAAAAAAAAAATGATAGTTACTATAAACCCGTTTTTTCAAAATGTTTTAATTTGGGGAAAAAAAAAAATAATAATAATAATAAAAAATGAAATAATAAAAATAAAATTAATAATAATATTTGATATACAGTTTGAAACCAAAGTTTACATACCTTAAAACAAAAAACACCTAGCATGTTTTTTCTCACTATCTAAAATGAAATCAGAATAAAACCCCTTCCCCGTTTTTAGGCCCCAAATTTGGGAAAACCCAAAAATTTTTTAAAATTTCCAAATGCCAGAATAAAAGAAAAGAATATTTAAAGAACCAATTTTTTTTTTTCTTTCCTTTCCCCAAAATCAAAAAATTTTCCCTACATTTCATTATTTTTTTGGCAGCATTGCCCTTAAACGTTTTGGGCTTTTTTGGGGCAAACGGTTATTTTATTTCCGTTTCCCCAAACTTTTTCACAATAGTTTAATTTGAAATCTTTGGGCCATTCCAATCAATGCTTTGGATGATCTCATTCCATTTAAAATTTAAGGGACAAAGCTGAAAAAAAATTTGGGGAGCAAGGCGCCCCAAAAAACATTGGGTCAGTTAAAAAAGTTTTCCTTTTTAGGAAAAGGGGCAAAATTCCAAACCAACTATTGTAAAAAGGATATCCCAAAAAGTTTTTACCCAATTTATAAAATTTTTCCGGCAAAGATACCAAATACAATGAAAATTTTTTAAACTTTTGACTTTGCAGAAATAAAAAAATTGTCTTTTAAAAATTTTCCCCTCTTATTATACTTCCCTTTGTTTTGGTATGGGCTAAAAGCCATAAGTGACCTGAACGGTAAGGACCTTTATTTTGAAATTTTTTCCTTTTTATTAACCCCGTTTCCCCCAATAAAACTGAAGGGGTTTACACTTTTATTTTGAAGGGAAAGTAAAAAATAGGAAAAAATACAAATTTCCTTTTAAACCCGCTTGGTTTCCCTTGCCTTGGCCGGTCCCATTTTTCCCAGCCCATGATGTCAAACCCTTAAAAGGATCCTGAGGTATTCACAACCAAAAAGAAGTTTTTAAATGCGGGGGAAAACCCCACAAAACCCGGTGCAGCCTGTGAAATTGGGCTGCAGGATTCCCGTGAAAAAAAAAAGGGTTTAAAAATTTGGGTTTTAAAATTTTTCTAAAGTTTTAAACATCTTTTTAAAGAACTTACCGCCCAACTTAAAAAATTTTTCAATACCCCTTTAAACCAAAAACCACTAAAATTTTAAACACAAACCAGAAACCCGAAAATATTTTGGGAATAAAACCCATAAAAAAGCATTTTTAAAACCCGACTAAGCCAAAATTTTTTTTATTAACCAACCAATTTCTCTGAAACTGAGTCCAAAATTTCCTTGTTAGACTCCCCGCTCTTCACTCCCTGGCCCTCTTAAAGATAAAAGGGGGATGCTGTACAAGTCTGGGCTAGCAGAAAAAAAGGGTTTAAATGAGTGGGTAAGTGTTTTGAGCAACCCCCACATGGTTTTGGCCCCCGGGGCGCTTGTTTTCCCCCTTCCCCAATGCGCGGGACGAGGCACGTTTCTGCATTCAGGGCTGTGGGCTTTCTCATATGGGCCGGGCCCAAAACCCACCTTTTACCTCCTGTCCTCCTGCTCTTCCCTGTCACCAGGTCCTGCACACCGCCTTAAAAAAAAATTTTCCCGGCCCAGCTTTGGCGGAAAATTTGGTTTAAATTTTTCCGGCGCTGACCCTAAAACTCCGGGCCACCTCTCCTCTTTTTTTCCCGATCAAATAGTACTCCAAGCCATAAGAAAGCATTCTGATATGTCTAGTCCTGCCGTGTTTCTGATCTTTGCTATATCCACTGACCTTGTTTTCCAACCGCCTGCCCTAGACTATCTACCTGTTCCCGACCACGATTGCCTGTTTTTTTGCCAGCACCATTCAACAAGTCGCAGGGGGTAGTGATCGATAGTTTCCCATCAACACCCAAACTTGCCTTGGGGCGGGCGGGAAATCCCGGGTACCTATTTAAAGATCTGCTCCCTGAGGTGGCTTATACCAGCGCTTGCTGTGGTCCAGAAAATCCACACCTCAGTCTACCTGTAGAGTAAGCTAGCCGTTACAGTAAGTTAATGTTTCTGTTTCTATTTACCTTCTTGCATACACCCATATACATATGTACTCTACTAATAGTTTTTTTTTTTTCTTCTTATCCATTACAAAAAATCATAAAAATCAGGCTTGAAGAATGTATCTTTACAGGGGTCATTATCATTGCCCAAAATATTCATAAAGAGCCTTTTTATTTTTATAGCATGCAGTGAGAAGGGAAGGACGCTTTATGATGCTGGCTTCCCACACCACTGGGGGGGAGTAAAGCATTTAATATAGCATATTTAGCCGGGGGAGGCTTTTTTTCAAAAACCCACGGGAAAAGCAACATTCAATCGATCTACCATTTTCTCTTTTTTACTTTTTCTCAGATCTCTTTGTCTACCACATGTCTGGAAAAAAACAGAAAATTGATCAATTTCTAAAAACAGTTCAAAATTTAAAAAAGAAAATCTTTCCCATCTAAAAAAATAAAGAAAACTTCTGACAAAGGAAAAGCTTCTGTAAATTTTGCAGCCTTGATATTGCCAGCAAAGCCTATTACCAACCCCCACCGGGTTTTATTACACAGTGTGTGGTTTCCATTTGCTGCACCCACTCTTTTTAAAAAAAACTGTTTCCTTGCCAACCCTCAATTTATCACCTTTGAGGTCCTGTTACCCCCCAAACGAAAGGTTTACAGTTCATGCGAAAACACCTGCCCTCCCCATAATGCTTTCAATCACGGATCACAACGCAGAATCTGCCAACCTAAAGGGTCATTAAAACCTGTCAAAAACGCAAAACTGTAATTAAAACACTTTTAGTTTTTTAATTTTAAACATATCATTTGCAAGATAACACAAAAACCTTTTCAAAGAACACAAAAACCTAACCTTTACAGTTTTTACCTAAGAAAAAAAAAGGTGAATTATAGACAATGTTTTGATTTATGAGAATATCTCCATAAATACATCCGGTTTGGTAAGCAGCTTTGGTCATACACTTTCCAAAATGGATGTGGAATTATAAACTCTCGTGACCCAATATCGTTCGGGTGGCATATACGCCATAGACGGTAGAGATGGCTCCAAAAGTTTTAAACCCAGAAGTAAAAAAAGGAGGCAAAATAAAAATAAGAAAAGTAGAAAAATACCTAAAAAATCCCTTTTAACCCTACCTATCTGGCAACAAACCCCCCCAAAAGGGGCGACCCCACCCTATGGAGGCTATTCCCAAGTATAGACTATACCGTCTCTTAACCAAAAGGTATAGAACATTTGAGGTCAAAATGAAAACACCCGTTGCATTTCCTAGTCTATAGTAACGGTTCCTCAGGGTAATGTAAGATAATGTGGACCAGAAAAATTATTCAGTAGGAATAAAAATTAACTAAAAAAAACGTCACTATCCTGTGACAAATGTGCATACAGAATAACATAAATCACTGGTAGCTCCAAAAAAAATAATCAAAAATTTAAATAATTGGTTACTCTTATAAAAGTCTGCGGGGCAGCACACCTGACCTTTTCAGAGAGGATGTCTCCCTGGTACGTGATGTACTCATCCGCTCCTGTTCGGCTCCCGGCATCTTCAGGCTCGTACCTCTTTCCTTCCTCTTGCAGCAGGAGACAGGATGCAAGAGGGCCCCTCATCCATTCCCATCCCCTAGGCCTGTCTCCTGCAACCCTTCAAAACAGACACAGGGGGGAAATTTGCTCCCCCTTCTCCTGCCCCTTGTTTTCTGTCTCTGCACCTGCAGCAGTCTCGGGCGGGACAGGGGGGAAAAGGGGCAGGGGCCCCAGGGGGCACAGTTGCCCTCTTTCTCCCCGCCTCTGCTTCCTGTTCCTTCCAAAAACCCGCAGCATGACTCGGGCATCCAGGGGGCTGGAGCAACAGCAGAGAGCAGAGTTGCCTCCTTTTCTCCTTTTTCCCTTCTCCTCCCCCTCAGCTCCCCCCAAAGGGGGGAGGGGTTGCCCCTCTTTTCTTCTGCTCCTTGCTCCTGTCTCCTGTCCTGGCTCCAGTTTTTTAAAATAAATTTTCTTTTTTGCACAATGTGCTTGGGATCAGCCAGGTTTTTTTGTCACCCCAAGGTTTTAAAAAAACCCAACCACTATTACCACTACCCAATTACCAAGGGGGGACCACAAACAACCCTATAATTGTGGTTCGTTTCTAGGGGGCTCAGGGTGGGGTTTTTAGGATGAGAAGAAAACCTAACCATATCTTTCCCCCCTGATATATCAGCTGCTGAAACGGTTTTTTCTTGGCTTTAAAGGGAAAAAGGGGGGGACCCCAATTTTTTTTTTTTTCCCCCAAAAATATTTATTTATTTGAAACAAACATAGGGATCACTGAATGAAACAGATTTTCCATTTTTGGGTTCTCAATAATAAATGATTTCTGAAAAAAAATACGTGAAGGGGCTACCCATTTTCCCCTAACCACCAAGGTAAAACGACAGTTGCCCCTGAAACTTTCAGAGGAAAAATCCATGGATATTGGCTGTTCCCCCCTAAAAAAACCAGCCTCAGCCACCCCAGAAGCAAAACCCTACATTAAAGGTCCGCTTCCTGGTGAAATTTGAAATTTTGAATGTTTTGTGGTAAATTTGCAGGGAAAAAATTTAGCATAGAAATCATCATTGCATGGGGCATTCAGGTGAGTTTCTAATTAAAAACAATAATCACTTAAGCGCGCAGAGAGGCAGAGAGTTAAACAGGGATCTACCATAATGGCTCTGTTTTGGGGTAAAATATAGCTACGTGAGCCGTTACACTGTACTACCACATAAGTCACTGTAGGGGGAAATATTGGGAACTGTAATGGTTTAGGTTCAGGCACGTTCACAGCATTCCCCCCCAATTCCCTTTATCGAATAGGGTATCTACCATCTAGAAAGCTGATGATCCGAACCCCCAAATTATCCTTTTTTTCCAACCCTAACAACATTGGGTGAGGGGAGGGTCTATCGAACTTATGGGGTGCTAAGCACCCCACAGCCTGAATCTCCATGATGGCCACTTCAAAAGTTGGAAGACGGCAAAACCTTTCCCCGCCAAGACTCACTGTTACTGCTCATAATTCTATCTTATTTAAATAACAATATTGATCTGCAGACCACAAAAGCACAAGCTTTTCTCTGGTCTAAAGGGTTAAAAAATTTTTTCAATAGAAAGATAAGATCATAGATTTAAATAAACTCAACCCTCTGAAAACACAGCAGAAGTGAATTCACTAACACCACCACTGTTAGTCAGGAGAGGTGGTCATAACCAGAAAAGCCTGTTAAACAAGCGGGGGATAAAACTACCAACTCTAAAATGAAAAAAAATTTGGGAAACAGAATAATTTGCTAAAAAACCTAAAAGTTAGACCTAATTTGTTATAAATAAAAAACTGATATTTTAAACCCCCCTTCCCCCGACATTTGCCTACCAACGGAAAAGTGGGGTGGGGGTTTCCCGCAAATTCCCCGTATCTACTCAAGGCAATCTTGCGCCTCACAAGGGGGACGCGCAAGATCCGGCTGAAACCCGGTTTTTTACCGCTGGCACAGCCCATCCCCCACCCGGGAGTGCGCTCCGGCCGGGGGGTTAACCCCCCCATTCGCGACATCGGGGTCCGCATCGGGGCTGGCGGGCGCAGGAGTACTCCCCGCCCTGATCTCCGCGAACGGCGCGAGCCCTTACCGGGCTCCTACCAACAGCCCGGCCCCTGAATACAGCACCGGGTTTTTTACGTCCATCCCACAATCTTGGGGGGCACTGACAGACAGTTGCCATGGAGCCCCAAAATACGCTATAAGCTTTGCGATTTCCTATTGCATGAATGATCAGAGATCGTTCTGAAATTTTCCCCCCGGGGGAAAAGGGAAAAAAGTATGAAAAAAGTTAAAAAAAATGTAAAAAAGTAAAACACAAACACAAAAAATAAAATAAAAAAACGGACATCGCCCTTTTCCCCTTTACAAACCCAATCCCCTAAAAAAGATCAAAAAAAAATAAAGTCCCCAAATTTTTTTGGTACCCCGCGTGAGTACGACCCACCCTAAAAATCGTCATGAATTAACCCTAGGGTGAACCCCGTAAAAAAAACCCCCCAAAAAAAACACCCAAGAAACGTTTTTTGTTCATCCCGCAGCACATAAAATGGATAAAAATAACAAAAACTCATATCAACATAAAAGTGATGCCAATTAAAACGTCTTTTTCCATCCCGCAAAAAAAAAATCCTTACACAGCTCTTATACGGAAAAATTAAAAAGTTGGGGCTTTTAAAGATACGAGCATAAATATTGTTTTACACAAAAAAAAACCACTTTTTTTTTTAAAAAAATTGGTTTTTCAAAAAAAAAACTACAAAAATTGGAAACACCGTAATCGTCTCAACCCCAAGTAAAAAAAACTTTCACGATTACTGCATGGGAAACCCTAAAAAATAAAAATAAAAAACCTGCTAATTGCAGATTTTTTTTTAAACCCCCCTTCCAAAAAAAATTTTAAAAGCGATATAAATCTTGTCCCCCCAAAAAAAATTACCAAAAAATGCCCAACCATCCCGAAAAAAAAAAATCCCTATACACTCCAAAAAAAAAATAAAAAAAGTTAGGCTCTCAACGGGGTGAGCAAAAACGTTTTTCTTTTAAATAAATGTGTTTTTATTGGTAAAAGCAGAAAAACAAAAAAACAAATAAAAAAAAGGGGATCGCTGAATCGTTCAACCTGCTGAGTAAAACTACTGTCTTTATACGGCACAGTGCCGCTGAAAAAAAATAAAAAAAAAAAAACACTCCAGGTTTGCTGTTTTTTGTACAAAATCTTCACAAAACCTTAATAAAAAGTGATAAAGGACATATGCCCCCGAAATGGGTATAATAAAACACAACTCATCTCGAAAAAAACAACCCACAAGCAGCTCCATATGCAAAAAATTTAAAAAACTATGGCTGTCAAATACACAACTTAAAAACCAACTTTTTAAAAAACCGCTTCTATTGGTAAAAGTAAAAAAAACATAAAAAACTATATAAAATTTATATCATTGTAATTGTACCACCCCCAAGAAAATTATCCCGTCATTTTTCCCCTATCGAATACTGTAAAAAGAAACCCAAAAACAATGGCGGAACTGGTTTCCCCCCTCCATTTCCATGACCCAATCTAAAAACAAACTACGAAAACCCCGTCCCCAAAAGCAAAAAACACCCTTTTTGGGGGTCCCTGAGGGCGTTAATCCAAAATGGACAACTTTTGGGAATTTTCACCTTTTTAGACTTTGGGGCTTTGGAGCCCACATGGGCCCCCCCAATATTTGTGCGCCAAAACCAAAAAAGCACTCCCCCTTTTACCCCCGCCATGCCCCAAACAGCATTTTACACCCAATTAGGGTTTGCCCCCAACTTGGAAAAATTCTAAAAAATTTTGGGGGTTTTTTTCCAAATTCCTTGTAAAAATTAAAAATCGCTAAAATTTTCAATTAAAGGGAAAAAAAATATTAAATTTTTTTTTTCAGAGCCAACGCTAAAAAAATTTGTAAACGCCGTGGGGGAAAAACTCCTACACCCCGGATTTTCCAAGGGGGGTAGTTTCCAATATGGGGTCTTTTTTTAGGTATTTTACGTTTTGGGAACCCAGGTGTCCCCAAACCTGAAATGGGCCCTAAATAAAATTGTAAGAAAATGAGGCCCCAAAAGGGCCAGTAGGGGCTCCTCCCATTCTGGGGGGTTGTGGGTTTACCAAATAATGCACTAGGGCCACTAGGGGTATCTCTGAAAACGGCAGAATCTGGGGGAAACAATATTAAAATTTCATTTCCCGACACATTTACCCTATTCTTTCAAAATGCATAAATATTGAAAACTGCAAAAAAATGAAATTTTGAAATTTCACTTCTACTTTGCTTTTAATTTTTTGGAAACAACTAAGGTTAATAAACTTTCTAAATCTGTTTTTTAATACTTTAAGGGGTGTAGTTTCTTAAGGTCTTATGGGGGTTTTAACAAAGGTCAATCAAACCGTTAGAACTGGGCTGGTCCCTAAAAATATGTATATTGCAAAAATTTCTTTTAAAAATTAAAATACACAAATTTATAAGCCCCCCAAGCGTAAAAAAAAAAAAACATTAAAAAAAATTATGCCAAACTAAAGAGACATATTAGGCATTAAAACTTTTAGGGAATAACTATCTTCTTACATCAAAATTTTTTAATTTGAAATTGGGAAATTTTTCAAAAATTTTTTACCCAAAAATTTTTTATATTTCAAAAATAAACAACTTTTTTGGGCCAAAATTTCTTTCTATCTTAAAACACAATGGTCACAAAAAACAACTCTGAATCCATGAAAGGTTAAAGTGTCAAAAAGTTTTTCTACAAAAGTGACACATGACAATTTTTAAAAAATAGGGCTCTGTCAGAGGGGCCCAAAAACGGCCCCGGGCGAAAGGGGGTTAATGCACCAAATTAAAACAGAAAACAATAAATTTTCGTTTTTGGGATGATCCCAAAAACGTTTATAAAGGGTCAGAGAGAAAGGAGAAATGCATCTAAAACTTACATCAATGGATTTTTTACTCAGCTTTTTTGCTTAGATGGGCAAAAAGCTTCACTTGCCTTATTTGTTTAGTGCTTTTTGGTACCATTTTTTCCCCCCCACAAAAGCCACACTTTAAATCGACAATTGCATTTGTCTATTTTCTAGATCTGCTGCCATTGCCCCCTGTAACATTTCACAATGGACAGATCTTTTCACAATCTTGCTATAAACCCCTTCTATGGAGGAAAACCAATAACTCAACTTTGCTCCCACACAGAAGGGCCTTGCGTGCCTATACCTGTCACCTTTTCCCTTGGACCTTTTTTGGTAGGGGGGAATACCCAAAAACCCGCTGTTTTGGAGATCCTATAGGCAATCAATTAGCTAATATACTTTCCCTTGTAAAATTGCTCTTATGCTTTAAAAATTTTCTTATTTCCTAAACATCAAATTAAAAAATGGACAACTTTCACTCAAAGTTGTCTGCTGTCAACGTAATGTTATGGTAATTATTATTATTGTTTCCCCCATCTTTATCCTCAAACTGATATGCGCATCCCTTTACTGTCCATGCATTTCTCTAAAAAATTTTTGGGACAGCAAAATTCAACTTGGGTTTCACTTCTAAAACTAACCAGAATGAACTGTGAAGCTAATCACAAATTTGCACTTTTTAGAAAAAACCTTGGCTTCCCTTGCAAAACAAATCATCATTTTTAAAACTGAGGGGAGCGATCCAGTGCTATTTTAAACATTAAATCACAGACACAATTGGTCAAATCTTTCCAAATTTAAAAATCCCCTTGGCAACCGAAACAAACGGAAAAACGCATCAACATCTAACACGGTCCTTAAATCATGAAATATTTTGTTTTTTTTTACATTTACAATTGGGTAGAAATCCCTCAATCGGGAAATAAAATTCCTTTATTTTGGGAGGGGGTTTTTTTTTTTTTTTTGTACGCTTTAGAGCATTTAAAAAAAAAGATTAAGTAGCTTTGCCTTTTCTTTTTCCCATTGTTTTTTGAAATGCTCGACAACAAAAAGTTTTGGCATTTAATTAAACAAATAAGTCTTCAGTGGACAGTTATAATGGGATTTGATCTGCGGCACATCTGTGTATTAACTTCTTTCAGTTCTGCTTGGGTAGTATGGCTGGCTCTGCGACTCATGGGAAAACAGCCTTTAAAAAAACTTTTTGAAGAAACTTTATGCACATAGACTATAAAGGAAGGGAAATAATAGGAAAACATGATTGTAGAATTAGCACCACCCCCACTGCTTTATGACAGCAGTAGGGGAAACTAAATCGGGGATAATTGCTTTTTTCTTACCTTAAAGGGAATTTTTAAATTTTCCCCCAAAGGTCATTTTTGTTTTTCCCCAACAAATTTAAATTTCAGGGCCTTTTGTTCCTGATTTCAGGGACAGCACTGGTAGGAGTTAGCTGTACAAAATCTGAAATGTTACATTTAATATAAAACATTACACAAATAAATATGTGCATAATTTACATTTTTGCTCCTGAAAGAGAGTTTGCAGCACATCAAACCAGGGGGAAACTTGGTTAAAACTGATATTTTGAGCGAGTGAACATCGCAGTTTTTTTCCTTAAATGTGTTTTTTTAAGTGGAGACTTGAAATTTTAGAGGAGAATTTCCTTTTTAACCCCCCAGCAAAAAACTTTTTTATTTATACCTGTGTTTATTTTTTATACATACTTTAAAATCTAAGCAACATATAGTTTAACTTGTAGCTACACTTATTTTGTTAAAGATTCATTTATATTTAAAGAGTTTAGTAGTTCTATATTTTCCAAACAACACAGTTGCGAGGGGTTGTTGATCAGGTGACTGGCAGGGGCTGGGCAGGGGTGTGGTTACCTAACAACAACCTTAAATTGCAGCGTTTGGGGGTGGGAGGCCTTTTTCCGAAAAGAGGGGTTTTCACAGCCAAACAGCAATTGGGAAAGGTTTAAAAGGAGTATTTTGAGCGGGGAATAGGGCCAAGGGACAAAAAAGCATAGGGAAAAAAAAAAAAGTGTTAAATAAAGAAAAGGAAGCAAACGGGGAAAGGAAAGACAATTTCTAAAGAAAGTAAAACTAACCCCAAAATATTTTTTTAAATATAAAATTAAAAAGAAAAAAAAAAAATGTTGCCCTTTGAAAATACTGAGGGGGAGCCCGTAAGGGAATGAAAAAAACAAACCTATTAAAACACTTTTTTCTCCACTGTATTTTCCGAGGAGGATGACTTCCATAACAGAGGGGTAGGAAACGGGAAATTTAAAAGTTTTTGTCTAACCCCCGGGAAGAAGTCAGCTCCGATCAGGAAAATT
>JAODAL010084174.1:0-11009 GCA_025379985.1 Phyllomedusa bahiana
GCGCGGCCCGCCCGTCGTCCTTTTTTTTTAAAGGGCAGTGCGCTGTTCCTATTAAGTTTTCCCCCCGTCACTTCCTGCTGGATTACTTTGCCCGGCCTTAGTGAAGCGTTCCTTAAAGTGTATTCTGCTTTACCGTGTCCCAGCCCTTCGCCTTCCCCGACCCCGAATCTGCCGCCTGCCCTCCCTTTCCTTTCCCAGACCAAACCCAATTGCCCCTGCCTGTTTTCTCCCTGCCCCGACTACGATTCTGGACCGTTTCTGTACCACGCTGCCCCCTCGGCCGCCCCGAAGCAATTTAGTAGGGGGGACGACCTGGTACCTCACCCCGCAGAAGCCACCCCGCTTTGCGGGGGGGTTTTGGGTAAAAAACGGGGGCTTTAGAATCTTTTCCCCTGGGTGGTTAACTACATCGCTTGGGTGGTCCGGGGATCCACCCCCCAGCCCAAAGAACTATGTAGGCTTGGCCATGAAGTCTTGAATAAGAAAAGAGAAGCAACACGATTGTCTGTGTCTAAATTAAGGAAAGATAATTTTTTTTGGTAAATTTTTGATAAAACATTACGATTAAAAAAGCTTTTTTAATGCTGGCCAGTTTGGCATCGATTAAAGGATGGCAATTTTTAAAAGGGAAAAGTCAAGTTGCATTTTAAAGCGAGGTTGCTTTTAAGGTGAATGATAGCAATTAATGTAGCCCAAATAACAGAACCCCCCAAAGTCAGTTAAATCAATATTTCAGGACAATCTTTGTGGGGGGCCAACTTTGTGGACCATTATCAAAGGTCCAAATATTAACCATCCTACTAAGCGGTATGCCATCAAAATCAAAAGCTTCCATACCTGTGATAGTAAAAATGTCATATATGTGCTTAAATGCCGTGTGGCAAATTGTACATAGGTTAGATGAGCAAATCTGTTAAAATTTGGATTAATGAACACTGTTCATCTATACGCACAAATTGAAATACAAGAAATTCCAGATGGTACAAAAATACACAGTTTAGGAAAAAAAGTGAATAGGGGAAAAACATATTTGCGCCCTTTTTTCTTGGGGTGCGACATCGTTAGTTTTCTCTGTTGGTGCATGATTGATGATTTTAACACTGTAGGGTCTCGCCTCGTTTGCTCCATCTTGAGGCCGACTGGATCCATGATTGGGTTCTTTTATGTTTGGATAAACGAAAATTTAACTTTAGGTCGTTTTGAGGTAAAAAAGAGTTAATTTGTAATCGGTCATGTGATAGATCTGGATGATATGTATAGGAAACAAAGATTCAATCAGCGCCTGAAAAGGAAGTAGGATCTTGAAACTCGCAGCAAGTGGCCATAGATGTGTTACGCCTGAACCCGTGAACGAGAAGTATGCTAAAAGGACTTTGCTTTTGAACGCAACTTATGGACGTTTTCGGGTTCTTGATGCAATGTATTCTTTATTGCTATGTACTGCATAGAGTATTCATGTAAAGTTTATATGAATACAAAAAGATATATATATATATATATATATATTGTCACGGTGCGACCTTAGGTGGTCACATGGTTCTGCCACTAGGTGGCGTACTGCACCGAGAGCTGGTCTCGGTGGGGGAAGCCAGGTTTTGTCGGTCAGCAGCATTAGGGTGCTGCCCCTTTTTATACCTGCACGGCTAATGTTTCAGCCATTAAGGGCTGGCCTTCCCGGAACAACTGCAGATGGGTGGGTGGTTGTTCCCACTTTCAGGTCTTTCTGGTTCCAGCCCAGGTATTGGGTGCATCTGGAGCACCTTTTAAAGGCCTCCTAGGGACAGGAGATCAGGGGGCGTGGTCTGCTAGCTGACAGTGCAGCAGAGGAGCTGAGGAGAAGGCTCTTGCCCCCAGAGCTTAGAAAAAGCTGGAACCAGTAGGGGACTGGGTGGTTGTTGTTTGTGATGCTGGACAGTAGGTCCAGGTCATGTTAAAAGAGGGTTGTCTACACAACGTGTTTAGTCAGTGGCCAGACGGCCTGAGGTTTTCTGTTTATGATTTATGTTTTTTTATTCTATATCTGAATAAAGCTGGTTGAGGCCAGTTTTAAACTGAAGCCCGGTGTCTGAGTGCCATTCCGTTTCTAAAAGCGGCGATCCCGGGCTAAATTGCCCCAGGACGGCCCAGGAGGACGTCCGGACGAAGGCAAGGCTCACATTGGTGGAGGATGCCGTGGGCAAAATTTGGGAAACAATGAAGTGGTGAAGTGCTGGCACGAAGTGGTGCATTAAAAGACGTTACTGCGGCTTTTGAAAAAAAAAAAATATAATATATATATTTTTTTTGCATGGAGGAGCTGCTCGCCCAGTTAGTGCAGATGACTGCCAGCAGCAGGAGATGAGCAAACTGTGGCACAGCGCATGACCAGAAGCTCGATGATAATAGAAAACTCCGGGCAGAGCTTGAAGCGGACCAGAGAGAGAGCCATTTAAGGCTCCAGGCACAGCTGAAGATGGCAGAGAGGCTTTTGTCACAGATGAAGTCTGCAGAGGAGGACTTGAGGGCCCGAAGTGCGGTGCGGGGGGCATGTGGAAGATGGCCGCAGGGGAAAGATGTGGAGGTCTTCCTTGCGCTTTTGAGCAAGTAGCGCTCAGCGAGGGCTACCCACAGAGCAGTGGGCTGATGTCCTGGCGCCCTATCTAAACCGGCAAACCCAGAGGGTGTACTGCGACAGGGTCTGTGCAGGACACCAGAGACTACCCAAACTAAAGGTGCGATTCTCAAGTCTTGGGTTAACAAGGACTGTGTGTATGCAGAAGGATGCAAAGCCAGAAGTGGGGAAAGCCGTTTTCAATGGGCAACCAACCCGACGACTGCCCTGAGGGCAAAGTCCTGTGGCCAGGAGGCCTTTGTAGTCCAGGAAACGTGCGTCCACGTCTGGAGAGGCCGAGTTGCCCGGGGGGACCCGGCGTGGCGGCGTTGCCATGGGCAACCACATTCGTCAGCAGGAGCCTGCTACCACCGCCCCGCAGAGGAAACCGTGTTGGAGGTGCCATAGAGCAGCAGAATGTGCTCCTGACTGCCCTCTCAGGAGAAGGCCAGAGAGGTTTTCCCGGGCCCCAAGCCCTGGAGTCAACAGTGTCTGGAGCCCCACCATGGTGGTATGAACAGTCAGCAGGAGAGGTCCAGACTGAGCTCAGACATCAGACTCGGTCAGACTGTTCCTGTTATGTATGAAACGGGTATTAAGACTTTCTATCAAGTCCAGGATGTGTGTGGTCACCAGGGTGGGCAAATGGAGGCCCAGACACACTACCAGGCCTTGAGAAGAGTACTGAGGGTGATGAGACTGTGAAAAATGTACTTGTGAAGTCCCATGACTCAGTATGTTACCTGCTGTGTTGCCTGGGGGAGTGGAAAATTTCCCAAAGTTGCTTCCTGTGGTATAAATGCTGTGTCTATTACAGACGGTACTAATGGATTAAATGTACATGTAACCAACAGCTATGTCACACAGCATGGGCAGGGGGAAAGGGTTGCTGTATCACAAAGCTAGCTCAGTTACTACTGTGTGTGTGAAAGCAGCTAGAGGGCTGCAGCTACCTGCCAGTAATGAAGAGCAGCTTGGTCTGCCCCTGGAGGGTCATTGCTGTGTGTGAAGAAAATGCAAAGTTTGAACCCGGCTGCTAAAAGAATCTGCAGGCAGAGCAGAAAAGGGGATTAGCTCTAGTGTGCCCATAGAGGTCATAGGGGAGAGCAGCCCAAGTAGCACAGGTTGATTGTGTGTCCTGTGAGGTATAGCCAGCAGTTATGTTCTGCTATTGTTGGTCCCAGTAAGATGTTTGCATATTCTGATGGGAACTCTGCAAGTGTGTGGCCTGAAAGAGAAACGGCCTCCCATGAAGGTGATTGCTCTGGTGCTGTGTATGAGGGCTCTACTACCATGTATGAGGAGACTATGAGTGATGAAAATATGTTTGAAAAAAAAATGTGTGCCAAGGCAGATTCTGTGTACAGTCCCGATCAGTGTATTACAGAGAAGTTTATCTGTGAAAAAATCCCTATTGTGACCCTGCAGGGGTGGAAGAGAAGATTGTGATAAACCCGTAGTAAAAGACGGAAACAGAAACATGGCCATACTCACTGGTAGTGAGCTGAATGAACGGCCTAAACACAGCACAGAGCAGCACAACCGCCCCCATGCTATTAAAGAAAAATACCCAGGTGCAGCTAATGGGTAGTGTCCATACATCTCTTCACTAGGTGGACAGAAAGCTGCACCTTAAATTGACATCTATTCACATAGCATGCAAAAAAAGCAAAACGCCACAGTACCATACGTTGGGAAACTTACAGATACAAAAATACCCATAAGACAACCGCTCTCACACTTCCACGCATGGGGGGGGCCGCTGGTTTTTCTACTTGCATCCAGTCCCCCAGTACTGTTTCGGCAAAAAAACTATTTTACATACTGGAAAACATCAAATATGAGGTATTAGTTTAACATAATGGCCATTTATATGTAAGCCTGCAAGACCATACGTCACGGCTCCCCATCTATTGCAGGTCCCTACACTCCCTTAAAATCACAAAATATACCAGAAAAAGGGAAAAAATACTCAAGAAAAAGACGGAAACAGAAACATGGCCATACTCACGCTAGTGAAGCTGAAGTGAGCCTAAAAAACAGCACCCGAGGCAGCACACGCCCCATGCTATTAAAGAAAAATACCCAGGTGCAGCTAATGGGTAGTGTTCCCATACATCTCTCCACTAGGTGGACAGAAAGTGCACCTTAAATTGACATCTATTCAATAGCATGCAAAAAAGCAAAAACGCCACAGTACCATACGTTGGGAAACTATACAGATACAAAAATACCATTTAAAAACAACCGCTCTCAACCTTCCACGCATGGGGGGGGCGGCCGCAGGTATTCTACTTTCATCCAGTCCCCAGTACTGTTCGGCAAAAAAACTATTTTACATACTGGAAAAAACATCAAATATGAGGTATTAGTTTAAAAATAATGGCCATTATATTGTAAGCCTGCAAGCCATACGTCCGGCTCCTCATCTATTGCAGGTCCCTACCTCCCTTAAAATCACAAAATATACAGAAAAGCGGGGAAAAAATACTCAAGAAAAAGACGGAAACAGAAAACATGGCCATACTCACTGTAGTGAAGCTGAAGTGAGCCTAAACACACACAGAGGCAGCACACACGCCCCCATGCTATTAAAGAAAAATACCCAGGTGCAGCTAATGGGTAGTGTCCCATACATCTCTCCACTAGGTGGACAGAAAGCTGCACCTTTAAAATTTGACATCTTTTCACAAGCATGCAAAAAAGCAAAAACGCCACAGTACCATACGTTGGGAAACTATACAGATACAAAAATACCCATAAGACAACCGCTCTCACACTTCCACGCATGGGGGGCGGCGCCGTGGTATTCTACTTGCATCCAGTCCCCAGTACTGTTCGGCAAAAAACTATTTTACATACTGAAAAACATCAAATATGAGGTATTAGTTTAAATAATGGCCATTATATTGTAAGCCTGCAAGCCATACGTCACGGCTCCTCATCTATTGCAGGTCCCTACACTCCCTTAAAATCACAAAATATACAGAAAAAGGGGAAAAAATATCTCAAGAAAAGACGGAAACAGAAAACATGGCCATACTCACTGCTAGTGAAGCTGAAGTGAGCCAAACACAGCACAGAGGCAGCACACGCCCCCATGCTATTAAAGAAAAATACCCAGGTGCAGCTAATGGGTAGTGTCCCATACATCTCTCCACTAGGTGGACAGAATACCTGTAGTGCAGCTGGGGTAACGTGCTCCAATGGTTGCTGTATTTTCAGTAGCTTTTACTGCAGTGCTCATAAGGATTGCAGTGATGGTAGTAAGCTGCTAGATCTAGGAAAAAAGAGAGTTTGCTCAGGCACCAGTGAAGGGCAGGTGAGAGTATTTGGGATCCTCAGAGGGTAAAGGGTGTCTGGTTCTGAGGCAACTGATAAACTTTTCCCAGAGCTTATGGAGGAAAAAAATTAGCCGTATCAACAGAGGGTTAATGTCCGGTGATATATGGCGACCTACAAAGGGGGCCATTTGCAGTCAGACGTCTGCTACACTTACTGGTGTTAAGAATGTGAATGAGGGTTTCTTAATGTGAAACAGCCCCGTTTGGGGTTTGAGTGGGAAGAACCATAAGGAGGTTAGCCGGGCTGCTATGTTGGTTCCGTTTGTAAAATAGGTCTGCCATTGACTCATGCGAATTTGATGATGTGCAAGATATC
Source organism: Phyllomedusa bahiana (assembly GCA_025379985.1). Taxonomy (NCBI): domain Eukaryota; kingdom Metazoa; phylum Chordata; class Amphibia; order Anura; family Hylidae; genus Phyllomedusa; species Phyllomedusa bahiana. The sequence goes on from JAODAL010084174.1 coordinate 6,251, forward strand.
GGAGTCTCCCTGATAGAGGTTGAGTATTCTCCCTTAGAGATGGTTATTGGGGATGTGCAGGAAACATCTCCACACGTTGCTGCAGAGGGTCTGCTGCTAGACAGAGCTAGTAACCTAGAGGCGGAGCTTCAGGGTCCCAAGAAATTAGGGAATGTAGCTGACCCTAAGGAGCATGACATGGTCAGTGAGGACCCGCAGACTTGTGTTGAAGAGAGGTTTTGGGTTCCCCATAGTCCTGCGGACAAAGAAGTAGCAGGTTTGGGCTCAGGTGCGCCCCAAGTGGCCATGGTGGATAGTGACCCTGAGAAGTGTGCTGTCATTACAGCTTCTGGGGAAGATAGTGGGGTTGCTGGGTCCAACCAGGGATCTTCTGAGAGACCTAAAATAGTGAAGAAACTGCCCAATGGGCACAATACAAAACTAGTCTATGTGGAGAAAAAGGCTACTTGGTGTGGTGGCGCTGGTAATGAGGTTGCTAGTAGTAACCCTGTGAATGTCGGCATGCGGACTGAAGGGGAGGACTTCAAGGTGGCAGAGCACATATGCGTGGTACCATCTATAGAAAGTGGCTATGACCGGTCAGTCGCCGATTGTAGGATGAATGCGTGCTATGAGCCCACAGCTGAGTTGTACATGGAAAATGTTGTCTCTGCCCCTGAGGATATAGGGAAGATGTTGCCCCAAAGTAGGAGCTTTGACCCCGAGGAAGGGTTATGCAGGGTGATGAAGTCCTACGGCCTTTATCAGAGGGGAGGGATATGTCACGGTGCGACCTTAGGTGGTCGCATGGCTCTGCCACTAGGTGGCGTACGTGCCACCGAGAGCCTGGTCTCGGTGGGGGAAGCCAGGTATTGTCGTCAGCAGCATTAGGGTGCTGACCCTTATACCTAGCACGGCTAATGTTCAGCCATTAAGGGCTGGCCTTCCCGGAACAACTGCAGATGGGTGGGTGGTTGTTCCCACGTTCCAGGTCTTCTGGTTCCAGCCCAGGTATTGGGTGCATCTGGAGCACCTATTAAAGGCCTCCTACGACAGGAGATCAGGGGGCGTGGTCTGCTAGCTGGCAGTGCAGCAGAGGAGCTGAGGAGAAGGGCTCTTGCCCCCAGAGGCTTAGGAAAAGCTGGAACCCAGTAGGGGACTGGGTGAGTTGTTGTTTGTGATGCTGGACAGTAGGTCCAGGTCATGTTAGAGAGGGTTGTCTACACAACGTGTTTCGTCAGTGGCCAGACGGCCTGAGGTTTTCTGTTATGATTTATGTTTTGCATTCTATATCTGAATAAAGCTGGTTGAGGCCAGTTTTTAAACTGAAGCCCGGTGTCTAAGTGCCATTCCGTTTCTAAAAGCGGCGATCCCGAGCTAAATTGCCCCAGGACGGCCCAGGAGGACGTCCGGAACGCAAGCAAGGCGTCACAAATATATATATATATATAATATATATATATATTTATATATATATATATATAAATATATATATATATTTATATATATATATATATATATATATATATATATATATATATCGTTAGGTCCATAAATATTTGGATAGACATAAAAAAATGTCTAAATTTTGCTCTATACATTACCACATTGAATTTAGAACAGACCAAATCAGATGCAGTTAAAGTTCAAACTTTCAACTTTAATACAGTGGGTTGAACAAAATTATTGCATAAAAATGTGAGGAACTAAAGTATTTTTTAAACACAAACCCTTCATTCCAGGGGCTCAAAAAGGCTCAAAAGGAATCAGACAAATTAAATAATTGTAAATAAAATGTTAATTTCTAATACTCGGTTGAAAACCCTTTGTTGGCACTGACTGCCTGAAGTCTCGAACTCATGGACATCACCATACGCTGTTTCCTCCTTTTTAATGCTCTGCCAGACTTTTACTGCAGCGGTTTTCAGTTGCTGTTTGTTTGTGGGCCTTTCTGTCTGAATTTTAGTCTTTAACAAGTAAAATGCATGCTTAATTGGATTGAGATCAGGTGACTGACATTCAAGAATATTCCACTTCTTTGCTTTAATAAACTCCTGGGTTGCTTTGGCTTTTGGGTCATTGTCCATCTGTATTATGAAATGCCAACCAATAAGTTTGGTTGCATTTGGCTGGATTTCAGCACACAGTATGTCTCTGAATACCTCAGAATTCATCCAGCTGCTTCTCTCCTGTGTCACATCATCAATAAGCACTAGTGACCCAATGCCCCTGGAATACCCAAGCCATCACACTGCCACTGTCATGTTTTACAGATGATGTGGTACGCTTTGGATCATGAGCTGTACCACACCTTTGCCATAGTTTTTTTCTTTCCATCATTCTGGTAGAGGTTGATCTCGGTTTCATCTGTCCAAAGAATTTTCTTTCAGAACTGTGCTGGCGTTTTTAGATATTTTTTTAGCAAAGTCCAATCTTTATTCTTGAGGCTTATGAGTGACTTGCACCGTGCAGTGAACCCTCTGTATTTACTTTCATACAGTCTTCTCTTTGTGGTAGAATTGGTTATGTATATGCCTACATCCTGGAGAGTGTTGTTCACTTAGTTGGCTGTTTTTAAGGGGTCTCTCTTCACTATGAAAATTATTCTGCGATCATCCATCACTGTTATCTTCCATGAGTGTCCAGATCTTTTTGCGTTGATGAATTCACTAGTGCTTTCTTTCTTTCTCAGGATGTACCACACTGTAGATTTTGCCACTCCTAATATTGTAGCAATTTTTTGGATGTTTTTTTTTTTTTATTTGCAGCTTAAGGATGGCTTATTTCACCAGCATGGAGAGCTCTTTTGACCATATGTCTTCTTCACAGCAAAATCTTCTAAATGCAAGCAGCACACCTCAAATCAACTCTAGCTCTTTTATCTGCTTAATTGAGAATGACATAACAAAGGAATTACCAACACCTGCCAATGAAACAGAATTTGAGTAAATTTTCCAATTACTTATGGTCCCTTTAAAAAAAGGGTGGCACATGTTAAGGAGCTGATATTTCTAAACCCTTCATCCAATTTTAATGTGGATACCATCAAATGAAAGCTGAAAGTTTGGACTTTATGCCCATTTGCTTTATATATCTATAACTTGAATATGTTTCAGTAAACAGGTTAAAAACAAATTTTGTTGCAGTGTCCAAATATAAATAAGGAGAAAACCCAACACAGGCTTCCCTGATATACGTCCACAAAAGGTTACGGTCATATTTGTTTGCTAAAGAACCTTTGATACAGTCATCTACATGAGGTCTAAAGATGACCGAGCACACAAAAAGTGCATTTCCTCATTATACTGCTTAATAAATCTACCATTTTAATTGGTGTAATGTAATAAACTATTCATATGTAGTGATGAGTGAACAGTATAAAGTTTGAGTTCGAGTTGAACCTCAAACTTTAGTGTGTTCGGTTCGACTCAAACCCCATTAAAGTCAATGGGAGAAGATGTTCTAGTTAATTTTTATACCTATACAGGTGAGGAGAAGCTGTAATTACCATCCATAACAGTACACCAAAACTAGGCACATTATACGCCGGGCAGGACACATTGTAATGCACCTAAAAATTATATGCTGTGCACCTCCATAACACAATGCGCCTATTGAGGTGCATTACATAAACTAGTAATGATATGTTATGCCCCTCCATTGCGCAATGTGCCTCGATATGTGCATTACATACCCTACCAATGATATGCTACGTGCTATAATTTGCGCAATGCGCCTGTTTAGGCGCATTATGTTGACTATGCAAGGTATACCTGATGCCAGATTTTTTAGATGATCATACTTTACACTGATTTAAGTGACTAAAAACTGCTGAGGCAATGCCAATTTTTGGAATGATAACTATTAAAATAACATGTCGAACACCATGTCAAACTTGAACATTTACTCGAACGAACAGTAAAATGTTCGGTTCCGCTCGAGTTCTAAAAAATTGTGAAGTTCGACTCAAACTTAACTTTTCTCGAACGGTTCGATCAGTACTATTCATATGTCAAAAAACATGTAGCAGCTTTCAAATGCAAAACTACATACTTTGGTCTCAATAAAATAAAAATAACCCACATCTAATTACACTCAGACATAACAATATGGTATATACTAGCTGGGCTTGATTCCCGAGGAAGGGTACATATGGTCCAATGACATAATAGTGTCATCCGCTTGTAAAAGGAAGTGCCAAATGGCCAGACAGGAAGCTGAGGACTCATGCCTCAGCCAGGGCTGATTATTTAATTGTTTGCCTGATCTAAGGACACATATACAGCTGATTTAAGGGTAACAGTATCAGTATTATTCTCTACAGGATCACTGGTTGTTTTTGACAGTGAATAAGTTAATGTATATATCCCTGATGGAGGGTAGTGGTGGTAGGGAGGCAAGTGGGGGGTAGTGTTAATGTTGTATACCTGGTGGTTTAGGCAGTAAAGGAGTTAATGTAAGGATCCATGGTGGTTTAGGGCAGTGTAAGGATTTCTAGGGCGGAAGAGGGGTTAATGTTACATATCTTTGTCCAGTGGTTACATCAGTGCTGGGAGGCATAGAGAGGACTGTGCAGCTTTAACAATTCTGTCTATGATTCAGCAGAGAGATTAAGGATTACTCTTCTTGAATATTACTAGTGTTGAGCGATTATTATCGACAAAGTTGAAATTGGCACAGTTTTTATGTTGATCGAAATTTTTAGATCATTGCATAATTTAGGTTAAAATCGTGCATCAAACTATTAAATCGCGCCATTTCGGCGCTTCCCTTTTTCCCC